>LACB01000050.1:0-94998 GCA_030142185.1 Penicillium thymicola
GGGGGGGGGGGGACCGCAGGCTGTTACCACGGCGACGTTTACTTCGACTACTGAGCTGCAGAATCCGATTGAGTAGGATGGATCTGGGTTTGGAGTGTGGGGGAGGAACCCTTGGGCGAGATTATGATGCGCCAGACCCAATGGCGGTTGCGCTGTGTGTTGGATGGGTCGTTATATTGGCGTAGATTTTCGCAGTTTACTTACATTCCACGTAGGCATAGGATGATACACACGGCGACCTTGCGTCCGAGGGACATTTTCAGGCGCGCGGTGATTATAATTGGGATTGAGAGGACCATTATAAAGGTAAAGAGGTTCAGCGCTGCGATTGAGACGTAGAGCGCGCCTTGGTTGACGCACTTTCCGCCCGGGATCGTCGTATCGTAGACATATGCTACTAGGTTGCATTGGAAAATGTCCACGAGGAGTATAGTGGTGAAAAGGCCGGTCCTTTGGCGAAGGAACTCCAAATGAGGTATTTTGACCACCCGTGAGCGTGAAACGAGTCGGCGCAGGAATAACAAGATTGAGAGTTTTACCACGGTCAAGGGCGGATTGCAAAGTAGTTGATTTGCGAAGTTCCAATGTTTTGTTCGTGTGAGTCTCTTTGGTCTACGATGGGCGCTGTGTAGTAGACTTACATTCAGCCCAGGTCTGGGATTGTAGTGTTTGAGAACATCCCACCTGTGAATGCCGACATAGTTGGCTTTGATGACTGGTTTTTGCGAATTAGCAGTTTCTCACTGTACGCTTCTGAATCACTTACAGAACCACGAGGTAGCAGATTGGGAGAGAGCGATGATCTAGGAACAGACATGTTTAGCATACACTCTCCAAAGATCTGGAGATCTGAAGATCGTACATATCCCACGACAATTAAGTAGTCATTTATGAGGAGTGGTATTAGCAATCATTTCTAACAGTCCAAGTCCTACGGGAGGGTTCGTTCCATACCTCTTGTACGGGCGACTATAGGGATCACTTCACATAACTCTCTCATTGGTTTATGTTTTTCGCCGCCTTGATATATATATGAAAAAGACATATAAAAAGATATACAAAGAGATATCTAGAAAGACAACTAGAAAGACAACTAGAAAGACAACTAGAAAGATAACTAGAAAGACCCCAAGAAGAACATCTAAAAAAGAAGATCTAGTAAGATATTAACTAGTGTACACTTACATAACTATAGCATGCCTAATACCATATTTTTCTAACATTGAAATTTAGGAAACCTAAGGATAGACCTAAAGCCGTCTAGTTAAGAGATCTTTCCTTTAACAACACGGGAATTTGAGACCTGGCGTGACCTGTGAAGTATGTAACTAGGTGTAAAAGAGACCTTATTTCAAGTAGGCGGTGATAAAATAGGCAGTAAGGCACTAGCCAATGAGAGAGTTATGTGACGATAATCCCTATAGTCGCGCGTACTCTTGTGAGCGCCCATGTTAAGCTATTGTGGTCACCCCAGTCAGGTTCGGCATAAAAGGTCCTTCGGCTCAATGTCTCGAATATAATATTCTGCCCCGATGAAATTGTGCGTTCTGCTTCATCGGTTCAAAGGCTTGTCTTCTTCTTCTTCTTCTTCGGGCTCACTTTTGGCAAATTTAGATAAAATGCAGCATCCTCCTAGTCCTCTTCATTGTGGGATTTACGGGCGACTAAATAAGTTAAACTTCACTTTTGCGGCTACGATAGCAATAGGGTCAGCCTCAGTAACAAGAATATAAGGACGTATAGTTTACCTCGAGGGGAGCTTTAAGCGGCGACTAGAGTAAGCGTACTAGAGTGGTAGAGGGGAGAAAGGAACGATTATACATTATAAAGGCTTCAACGCCGAGCAATAAGGGAATTCCAGGATTTGTATGGTGCGAATAACGTCAATATGTGGTGCCAATTTTATAAGGCACAGATATTATTGACCTTATAATCCAGGTATTCAGACATCTTCAAGTATCAGCAAGCTTCAATATTACTAATAACTACAAGATTCCAAGGTTAGTTTTGTGAAGTGAGAGTGGATCTAAAATACTGCCGGGCAATATAAACCAATGAGAGAGTGATGTGTCGGTGGCATATTTAGTCGCTCGTAGGGGTTCTCAATGCCCAGCAGATCAGATCTACTTAAGTGGACCAGGACCACAGTGGACCACGCAGGATGGGGATAGAGAATGGACTCGGGCTAGACCAAATATTGGCCTGATTAGAGTCAAGCCGAGAAGAAAGATCGTATTCGCGTGTACAGAGTAGCGCTTGTTCATCTGGATCTAGCTTCATCTTCTGGTTCTCGTTGTAAGAGACACACGAGAGTGGAGTGGGAGAGGTAGACCTCAAGATAGACCACCAATGGGCCCGAATGAAGGGCCCAAAACCCAGCCCATGGTGGGTTGGGTTGGGCTGTGGGCTTTGTGGGCTTTCTTGAGGTCTACTCATGCCATACGGCGAAGTTGTCAAACACCGCACCCATTGTTGACATACGACCTAATCTGGCCAACGCTCACATGAGTCGTAAATTGGCAGCTGGAAATAGCATGGATATCCAAAACCGGGGGAAAGTGTTTTCCGGGGACATCACGTCGGAAACCCGGAAAAGCACCCGCAATGCGTGGGATTACCCCAACATGGGGGCTTTTCCGCCAGATATAAAACCATCTAGAAGCGAATGAACTACTAACTATAATTTAAACAACAATCATGGCTACAATAACTATTGCGACAACCGAAGCAGGCGTGCAGCCACTCCAGACCAAAGATATCGCGACTCGGCTATTGAACGGCACGCTTCACTCCCAGTGGCCGGCTTTTGAACAATTCGTAACCATCGATGGCCTTTTGAAATCTCATGCTGCTCAGCTAGATGAGGCACAGCGGCCTCTAGTATGCTACCCGATTCGGGGAGCGGCTGATTTCGAGGAGCATACAGCGGGAGACATCGATCGGTACACTGATGTCGCTGTTCGCTTTTATATGCAGCAAGGACTTGTACCTGCAGTAAGCTTAAATGACTCCGCTTCTCGATGTCAACCTCAACTAATTCGCTTCTAGGACCCAAGTCTCGAGCAAGCGCCTGTCGTTGCTATGCTAGCTGGATCTAGCTTCGAAGTCGTGGTAACTTTCTTCGCGCTGAATCGCCTCGGCTATGCTGTGCTTTTCTTATCTACACGTCTCACAGCCCCGGCTTATGCCCGGCTAATGGACATGGCAAATTGCTGCCAGATTATTAACATCAAACTGTTTCAGCAAGTTGTAACTGATATTCGTACCGAACGTCCTGCTTGCAGTAGCTTCTTTCTACTACAAAGGGAGGACTGGTTCAACCGCCCTGTTAGCAACCCTCGCTTTGAACGCACCAGTGCAGATCCATCACGAGAAGGCAAGAAGATTGCCTGGATCCTACATTCTTCCGGAAGTACCGGTTTCCCGAAGCCAATTTTCCTTACCAACCTTCAAACGTTAGCCAATTTCCGGAAGAGCTTCGGCCTACGCCTCTTCACTATCAGCCCGCTTTTCCACTCTCATGCTCTGATGGAGCTTGGACGAGCATTGTTTACAAGAGCACCAGCGTACCTGGGAAACCATTCTCTTCCGGTCACGTATCAAAATCTCTTCGATGCGCTTCAGGTGGCCAAGCCACAGCAAATCAGCGCTGTGCCATATGTCATCAAACTACTAGCAGAGAAGCAAGAAGGTACCCAAGCACTAGCTCGCCCGCAACTCGTGCTATATGGTGGCTCCAGCTGCCCAGACGATCTTGGCGATCGTCTTGTGGCACAGGGGGTGAATCTGGTCGCTAACTACGGAGCGACGGAAACGGGACAGATCATGACTTCTTTCCGAGCTCCGGAAGATAAAGAGTGGCAATATATGCGGCTGCACCGTCCTGTTGCGGACCGCACTTTGATGGATGAGGTCTCGCCTGGGGTTTTTGAATGTGTTGCATTGGACGGCCTGCCGAGCAAGGGTCCTTCGAACTCAAAGCCACCGTATAACGCAAAAAATCCAGAGAACTCTTTCAGAACAGCCGATTTGTTCACCAGACACCCAGATCCAGCGAAGGGCAATTATTATAAGTATTTGAGTCGGCTGGATGATCGAATCACGTTGGTCAATGGTGAAAAGGTGCTTCCTATTCCAATTGAAGGTCGCGTTAGAGAAGAACCTATCGTGAGTGACTGCGTTATGTTCGGCTTCCAGCGAACTGTGCCTGGGGCTTTCATTTTCCGCGCGCCTGGTAAGGTACCTCACTTAAGCGACGATGAATTTTTGGAAGCCGTCTGGCCAGCTGTTGAAGCGGCAAATGCTCGTGCCGAGACGTTCTCCCGGATCCCTAAAGAGCTCGTCGTTATTAAGGGGGCTGATGTTGTATACCCCAGAACTGATAAAGGGACCTGTATACGAGCGCAAGTTTATCAGCAATTCGAGGAGGATATCAAGCAGATATATGCCAAGTTCGAAGGGAGTGGCCAGAAAGGAGGTTCCCTCGCGCTCAGCGTCCCAGAATTGGAGGATTGGCTCCTTTCGAGATTCAGCGAAGACTTGGGCGTGCAGATACCCAGCGCTGAGGCCGACATCTTCTCGGCTGGAATCGACAGCTTGCAGACAACGCAAATTTGGAGGTGCATCATGCGCGATATTGATATCAGCGAGCAAGGAGATCAGCTTTCCCAGAACATTGTGTTCGAGAAAGGCACTATCAATGCTCTTGCCAAACACCTCTACCAACTGCGAACTGGTCAAGAATTTGAGAAGGAAGATGAACTGGGGTCCATGCGTGAAATGATCGAAAAGTACTCCTACTTCACTCAACATTTCCCAACCGTCACCCGAACCCCAGAAACAGAGGTGGTAATGATCACTGGCGCAACTGGAAATTTGGGGGCCTTCATTGTCTCGGAATTACTGAAACGACCAACAGTCTCCGAAGTCTGGGCAGTCGTACGTGCACCAGGACAAGCAGCGGCAGGAGCTCGCCTATACAAATCGCTAGCTGATCGCAATATCGTTCTCACTAATATCGAAGCCGCAAAGCTCCACGCCGTCCCTGGCGACATGTCACAGTCCAATTTAGGACTCAAAGAGCACGATCTGCAACACTTACTCTCATCCCTGACATGCGTCATCCACAGCGCCTGGGCCGTGAACTTCAACCTGGGCGTACGATCCTTCGAGCAGCAGCATATCCGCGGAACGTACAACCTCATCAACCTCTGCCTGCGCTCCCGTCTACCCTCACCAGCGCGCTTCTTCTTCTGTTCAAGTGTCAGCGCCGCAAGCAATACCCCCAAACCGGCCTCGATTCCCGAGACCGTGATTGAAAACTTGGACCACGCACAAAAGACTGGCTATGGGAGATCAAAGCTGGTAACGGAACACATCACCCGCAACGCTATGCGCCAGACGGGTATTCAAGCCCGCGTTCTGAGAATCGGCCAGCTTGGCGGCGACACGGCTAGCGCGCAATGGAATGAGACAGAGGCTGTTGCGCTCATGTTCCGAAGTGCGTTGACGACGGGTGCATTACCGGTACTTGATGAACGGCTTAGTTGGCTGCCTGTTGATCAATGTGGTCAGGCTATTTCAGATATTGCCATGAATGGCGTTGGATCTCCCGATGCTAATTTGGTATACCATTTGGTCAATCCGAAGACTTTCAGCTGGAAGGAGGATTTGCTTCCTGCTTTGAGAGAGGGATCGGTCTTGCCGGAGTTTGAGGCTGTGTCTCCTCAGGAGTGGTTGAGGAGATTGGAGAGTAGTGAACAGGATCCGGAGAAGAATCCGAGTGTTAAACTTGTTGATTTCTGGAGGTCTAAGTATCAAAGTTATGGCCAGTCGGAGGCAGATGGGTTTGTTGCAGGAAAGGAGGGGAGTGAAGAGGTTGGACTTACCTTCCAAACTGAGCATACAGTTCAAGACTGCCCCTTTTTGGCCCTTGTGGAGGACCCCGTTGCTGGTGGTTTGATACAAAGGTATATTGAGTCGTGGATGGGCCGATGGACTACATAATACTGAATGGAGAATATATGTATAATGATGATTTGAATTTTACCGTGATATCCCACTGAAAAAAACATTAATGACTATAGCGACACGGAGAGGAAATCTGAGAGCAATAGGTGAGATGTAGACATAACACAGAGTAACCAAGGAATCAAACGCTCATTTTAGGACAGTAAAAGCAATCTGGTATATTATTTCGCAAGCTTACCTAGCTCCAAGGACTGACTGATCGTCAGTGGTAACTGCATCTGGTTTCCTAAGCACGGTCTCTCTCAGCCTTGGGGACGTGAGACTCAAGACCCTTCTGCATTGCCTGCAAGTGCTCAAACTTGTAGGTATCCTCTCCTAAGCTCCAAGCCATGACACCACCAAGCTTCTTCTCCGCGACGATTTCCTTGAACTTGCGGGCAATAAACTCAGGGGTATCCCAGGACCAGAAGAGGTTGTTCTCGCTGTCGAAGTAGTACTGACCACCTCCCTTATCGTCGCTCTTGCCATCCTTCTGGGCTTTACGCCATGAGTCGGTGATAGAGATACCCTTGCAAGTACCGTAGTCCGAGAGACAACCAGCCTGGCAGAACTCATCGGTAGTACCACTGTAGAAAGTTAGTTCATATATCAATCAGAAGCAGGGTATGTTTATGCATACCAGTAGCCGGAGGCACTGCAGCACTGTCCTGATGGGCACTTGGCCTTGGCTCCGAATCCACACAATCCATCAGTGCTATCCTTCAGATCCTTAGGTGCAGCAGCCACGGTGCTAGCCTCGAAAGTGAGAGAACCGGACTTGCCATTGTCGGATCCATCGTCGTTCTCGAGCTTGGCGAGATGGCAGCCGAGAGGGTTCTCATCACAATCGGAGTCGGGGTCGGTGGTGAACCACTTGGCGTAGTACGCGAAGCCGAGATTTAGCTTTGCGGGATCAGCCCCAATAGCGAGATACTCGTTGATAGTATCCAGGGACTTTTGAACACCACTAGCGTGGTCGGTAACGTTATCACGGCGGTTAACCAAATCATAAGTCATAACATTGACCATATCGACAGACTTGAAGATCTTAGGACCCTGCTCCTTGGTGAAGGCGATCAAGTCCTGCTTACGGCCGGGGACTGCAATAGAAAGAACCTTGTCGCCGATTGCTTTGCGAACAGCTTCAAGGAAGAGAGGGTAGGTTTCGATCTCGCCCACTTTCTTGGAATTCGGCACGTCTTTGTAGTCTTGACCGTTGCCGCCGGGATATTCCCAGTCGATATCTGTGAACGAAAGTTAATAAACTTGCCACTTTAAAATTTGCAAAGGTTTGTTTGGATATCTTACCGACTCCGTCGAATCCATGTGCGTCAAGCATCGAAGCAACATTCTTGGCATATCGCGTACGCGAAGCCTCATCCTTTGCTCCCTCGGAGAAGCCAGCGGTGTCACCCCAGCCACCGATGGCGACCATTAGCTTGGTATCGGGGCTGAAACGCTTGCGCATGGTCTCGGGGGACTCGAATGGCTTGTACTCCTTTGGTGAGTCTGAGTTGAATAACTTTGAGGCAGCGAAACCCATGATCGCATAGTCAATCCCCTCCGTCTTGTCCTGGCCCGGTAGATCGGTAACATGGTATCTTGGATAGGTATTAGCTGTGGGGTCAGGAGGGTAGCGTAATTGAAGAAGTTTGTACTAACCCGTCAATGTACATGGCAAAGTGTGTAGCAGCCACAGACTGAACGGCCAGCAGGCCAAGTGCAAGGCGTTTGAACATGATGGGAAATAATTGGACGACAGCCGTGATATGTTTATAAACAGGTCGAGAAATGGATCCGGTGATCGAAAGAATATATGAACAGATACCCAGTCTGTCGTCTCGAGTCGAAAAGCAGCCTCAAGCCGCAAACAAAGTAAACCGAACAAAGATGAATAGAGTAAGACATCAGGGACATAAGGTCAGGTATATATTTTCTCGAGTCCTGCAAAACGCCCAAACAAAAAGACATGCCGGAATGATCGCCTCAGGGCTGTCGAACATGTGCCTTGGTCGGTCTAAGCGGGGCATGTGGGCCATTCCTTTTAGGAATGTCACTCCAGCTGTGCCATCAAATAATTCAGTAAGGGAAACCCCTGAAAAGAAGGATTTGAGGCGCGCGTTGAGTGATTGCGGTATGCCAAGGGGTTTGGGGGGCTGCCTGAAGTAGTTATTGGCCCCCAATAATTGAAACGGTAAAAATAGGTGCAGAGTCTATGATCTCTTTGATTCCAATTGAGGCGTTTCAAATTTGAGGGGGTTTTTTTTTTTCCTTTGAAAGTAAATAAATGGTCAATGATGGTGTACGATGAACAAGGCTGGTATGTATGCCAGGTCTGCGCATTCATTTCCCGCATTCCCCCCTTAGTTATACCCAATGATCATAGAAATGAAAA
Source organism: Penicillium thymicola (assembly GCA_030142185.1). Classification (NCBI taxonomy): domain Eukaryota; kingdom Fungi; phylum Ascomycota; class Eurotiomycetes; order Eurotiales; family Aspergillaceae; genus Penicillium; species Penicillium thymicola. The sequence continues at coordinate 8,405 of LACB01000050.1, forward strand.
CCGAGTGTAATATATTAAGGTTTCTTGAAGTATTTCCTGAAGGAAATAGGTCACCTTCGGATCTGACTCTACAAGCATTGACATGAGGCGCAGCCAAAACTGGGTGAAGGATGGAACTTGAAACCTTCAGGATGTTTCAAAAATGATACATTGATCTAGGGGTATAAGCAACAACAAAATCCAACCAAACGCCCACAATCTATATTACAATAGTGGTAAAAGTCATCAATAGTCAAACGCAGGGGCTTAGTTCCAGTGGCGCCGAATGATCGGCCGGGCAGGGTCCCAGGGACCGATCACAACGTTTTTGTACTTTTGCAAGCTGATAAGCCACCAGCTGCACCCGCCCATCACAAAGGCAGTCAGGATGCCTCCTAGGACAGATCCAATGATGGCCGCTGCCCATCCACCACTCAGCGTGACACCAACAGCGCCACCAGCAACGATCACAAGGGTCAGTGTCAAGAGCACATGACCAGTCCAGGATTTCTGTCGCAGTTGACGCCGGAATATGGGGAACAGCCCAAATACTTCCATGGAGAATAGCATGAGACTGAACACATGTGTCGTAGAAGGCAACCGAGACGCGAGGACGGTAGAGGCCATCACAGCTGCGTTGGTGGACAAAGAGGCAGGGAACTTGGTGGTGGCGCCTGCGCCTTCCCCGCTCCCATAGTCGAAAGAGAATATATTCATGATTAGAAGCCAGCAGCTCATTGCCCAGATGGAGTCACTGGCGGTAGACTTGGTAAGAGATTTCAAGATAGGACTGAGGCCCAGGAGGGCGAAGTAAATAAGAAATGCTGACTTGACCGTAGTCAAGCGCTGACGGTTGCGCGGTGACAGCGTCGAAACACGATGGGTATCTTGCGATATGAATGGGTCCGCAGTGCCAATGATGGAGCTGCCAGGAGCAGACGGTACACCATTCAGCCCTGTCAAATGAGTCACAGTATCGATGCTTTCGCTGAAATCCGCACTGCGACGGGCGAATTGTTCTTTTGATTCATTGCCGTTCATAGACAGCCCAAGTCCGTGAATGGCGTTCGTCTTGGTATCGTCGGACTGTGTGTCATTGGCGGGTGTATCGACGGCGCTAGCAAAGGAAGTCGAACTAGATCCATCATCGCCTCCAATGATTTCATCCACACTTTGCACGGATTCCTCATGCTCCTTCCAGATCCAATTATCCCAAAGAATCCAGCCTACTGCCGTGCCAACACTTCCCCAGCAGACAATGGAGACAGGGCTCACTCGATCTTGGACAATGCCAACGAAGCAGCAAACAAAGATAACCACCGAGCAAACATGCTGAACAATCACAGTCGAATCAGCCACCAGAGGCCAGAAATCGTATGGGCGCACCCGAGGATTACGTTGAAGGTGGTCGAGAAACGTTTCCGTATCGGTATAGTTATCCGGATCTATGAACTGTTAGCAACAGCGCAACACCAACCTCGAGCTTTGTACAGCGCCCGAGCCCACAAGCAGACATACACGATTGTTTAACCCAAAGCAACTTCTTCCAAGCACTCTTCCGCTTGCGACGCCGTCCCGCACCGCCCAACTTCTTCCGCAACGTCGCAGCAGACCCAATATGGGCACTGCTCTCGCCGTTCATCAACCGCAGATTTTCCTCATAATTGCTGGGCGCTGACCGGCCGCGCGAGACTGAGGGTGCGAAGTATGCATCCTCGGGCGCTAGTCGATTGGGGTCGGGGAGGGACCGTTGGAGCTCAGGAGACTTGGACCCCGGGACGCGATTGGGATGGGTGTCGACAGGAATCGGGGGAGGAAAAGGGTCTAACGAGGGAGGAGACGTCATCGAGCACAACTGGAACTAGCCTCGGGGCATGGCGTGAGAAGAAAATAAGTCCGTTGTAATGTAGATGTGACGGGCTTGTTGTAAACAGGGCGGGCATCTAAATGCTGATTCAGCAGTTATCTATACACACACGTGACCTCATAAGCCCTTTCTTCGGGGTTGGACGAGTCATTGGGATTCATTTCTTAGGTAGGACTCGAGGCTTCAAATCACTTTCTTAGCTTTAGAAATCTTTGGAAATATATTATTTGTATTATTCAGTATAGCTAGGTTATAAATGTACCCCTTAACAATGCGTAAACACCCGGTATACTTGCAATCTCAAAAGATATATATATTCGTCCGCGACTGTAACTACGTATAACCTCAATTTTGTCTATAAAACCAACAAAATTAACAAAACAAGCCTAAACGCATAGGGAATCTTCCTAGTCACTCCTCTCAAGGAAAATAGGAACCGGGACTGCAATTAAGCTTCAAAAAGACGGCAGATTAATGCCTAGGAAAAATTAGCTCTGAGAGTCCCCATTTTGACCCGATTTCGATACATGAAGACGACGATGTTCGGACAAATGTCCTTTTTTTTTGCATTTTTTGAATGTAGATACACATACATACATGTACACTGGAGTGCGACAGGCTTTGATGAAGCTTTCTCGTCACATAATACACATGCCAAATTTGTCACAAATGGCCACTAGGCTGACTCCCTCAAAAGTGACGAGGAGCAGCTATTGATCAAAATCATCACTCAAATAGCTTTTGACCACACCGAATATCACCGGAATCTATAAACCCATTGCGGGCTTCACCTCGACAACGGGATCTTTATCACCAGGACGGTAAAATTTCCGAACATCCTCCTGAAGGATATCCAACTCATCCACGCAGCCCTCCCCGACATATCGGACTCCCTCAATACGAAAAGAAGTGCACAGCAGTCCCGTGCGATTGTCAACGTCTTTGTAAAACTCTTGAGCCCTTTGGAATAGAACGTTTGCATCATGGGTCTTGAAAATGCGGACCTGTGGAGACATATCCGACATCAGCTTGTAGCGAATAGGGACGGAGGCATCATCGTTAGAGCTCAGTGTGCTGCGGCGCCTCTTTTGAGAAATAAAAAGGACTCCCAAGGACACCCAAGTGAGCGCGACTTTTAAAGTTTGGAATGGGCGGCGAGGTGGCCTCGCCCCACAACAGGGGTGTCACAAGTTGGGGTTTGTTTCCACCATCGTTCTCTGCTTCGAAATAACTGGCGGTGGAAGCTTGGCGCTTAGACCTCAAGAAGGGAGAAAACGGCGATCCGGATGAGTTGGACTGGGTATCGTTGTTGTCGTCATTTGCGTTGGACTGCTTCTTTGGGGTTGTGGTTGGCAGACGCATGTTGAAAATATCATTGGCCCCTGGGAGTCGAGTGCATTTCCGTCCATCATCAAACATGTGTGGACTGAACGTAATTTTCTTGTCATCGGTTCTCCACAGTTTCAAGCCGCAAGCCTGAACTTCACCTTTCTTCTCGGTTTCGAGCCAGTCCAGTAGGTACAGTCCCTTCGTACCCTTGGTCAAGGGTGCCCTGAACTTCGGCCGGGGTTGTCCATACACGATAAGTTCCTCGGGTCCATTCTGGGAGTGCAGTATCATAATTCGATATGTCACGGTGCGTCGGGCCTGGGCTTTGAGCGATATCTGAAAGATAGATAACTCGCACTCATCGCCGTCATCGCTGAAAGCCTTGAAATTATTCCACGTGGAAGGCGCACGACCAGTCAAGGCTGAAGGGTGGTCGGTATGAGGGAAGTCCTCATGCCACTCCTCAAGAAGCTCAAGGATGCGAGCCGGGATTGGCTGCTTTGGGCCCATGATACGCTCTACGGCCAGAGACGGAGCTCGAACTTTTGTGGTGGTGGGTGAGAATGCCGACTTTGCAGGTAGTCCCTGAGCAAGCCTATCGAATGATAGGAACTCAGTAGGAGGGCTAGACCGGGGCATAGCAGAAGGGATAGTCCTTTGATTGGGAGTTCGGGGCTCCTCCATGATCATGAGTTCGCCAGATGCGGAGACTTGGTAGCTCACCCGGGGAGCAGCAGGATCTATGAAATGACTTGCGGTTGGAACCGACTGAGACACAGGGACATCATCTTGCCCGAGTGATTCATCAATATCGGTGAGATCAGACTCAGTTAAACTAGGAACGCGTGTGTTAGTCCCTCCAGTGAATCGAGAAATGAGTCCTGAGAAGCATACTCAGTCGCCTGAGCCTGGGAAGCCGAGACATGGAATGCAGCCGGAGATTGTGCTGTGAGGGTTTTTAACTGATCCGCAATTTCATGAACCCCGTTTTCCGCCATATTGACGAGAATGAGGATAGAGAAGATAAAAAAGGATGTAGAACACGAATAAAACAGATGAGTAAACGTTGGAAAGACGATGACGAGGGATGAAGAAGGCAGAAGAACAACAATAGGAGTGGACCTAAGGGGATTTTGAAGGAGAAGCCCAGAGTATAATAAACCGGAAGGAACAGTCGTGTGATGAGGATAACATTGGAAGAGTTAAGTACTTGGAAGATGTTAACGGGAATGAGACCGTTAACATAGTTCGCCGCACGATGGAGAAAAATATGAGACATTTATCCAGCGTGATGTTTTACATTCTATACTTATGCGCTATGTCTTTTTGTATGTCCTTTTTTTGACGTTTAAGTGATGGTCAATACATATCGGCGATGATTATACTAGACAACACTGTTAGATCTTTAACCTTGTACAATTACCGAATATCAAGTCTATGGTAACAAGGCAAATCTGACTGAAGCAAACCCTTTGAACATAACACGCAAGCCAACCTTTATTTCGGCAATGGGAGTGTAAGCCGACAACATGGATCGTTCATACCCGGCAAACCCAGACAACCGTCGCTTGACGTCCACGGGTCAATTTTTCGGCTGACAATGCTTCTCTTGTTCCTTCCAAGGTTGTCCAGGGGAAAGCGCCGGGCCGGAAGACAGCAACTGCACATTTTTGTATAATGTCCATGGCCATTGGAACGGGAGGAGCTGCATGGCTTCTAACAGCATCCCCACTTTCGACCACAGAACCCCCCTTTCGTGCGCAATCTTCAACCAAACAGGGAATAAGGTACTGGCAATTTTCGAAGGGAGGTAGGCTCGTTAGGAAGGACCGACGGGACAGAGTATGTTGTTGGCGTATAGCTTCCGCTCCGCACTCCAGTCAGTAACTTTGCTCGAGATTTCGCAGTTCCGTATGCCGCTCGTTTAATTGTTGTTGTCGTTCCTTTGGATCATCGGGTAGCTTCTCTGCCTTTTCGCATTGGTTGATTGAAAAATCTTCACGTTGGACGATCTCGCGTAGGCAAATGTCAAGACAATCATATTCTGGGGTCATGGAATATATTCTGGATAGTTTTTGGTGCCCATGATGCTTTGCCCAATATTGCGAACGAGCTCCACCATTCCACTGCTTTTTCGAGCGATTTTGACGCTTTTGCTTCGAATTTATCCCCCAGACGGATAAAAAGCGGCTCTAAGACTACATAGGTAATCAGACGAAGCTTATGATGAGGTTTGAAGCAAACCGTGTTCCAGTAAGCGATAGAGGTATGGGAGTTAGGGCAGCTAAATGCTTCGTTGACTATATCAGTATTCATCATCGACTTGTTTCTGAGAACTCCAGAGTAATTTAACTTGCCTAGATTCTGCCAAAGCAAGGTTGTTGTTGGGTATTAGATGAGACCACGAAGCAATACTGATGAAGCTACAAGGGACCAGAAAGAGAGAGAAGAAAGGTTGCAAACATACTAGTTACTTATATTTTCGATTTACATTTTTTTTAAACCTTTACTAATTCATTATAATTTATTATAATTTAACAATAAGACTTTATTTACCCTAGCCTAATACTCAATATATAATATTACTCTAATTATATTTCTTTTTTTTATTTCTTTTTTTTATTTCTTTTTTATATTTCTTTTTTATATTTCTTTTAAAAAGTAATAAAACCCTTTTTTCTTACTACTTTTTTATATATTCTAATTCTAATTTCTAATTTCAATATCTTTATAAAAGTGATATCCTTCCTATAGCTAATATTCCCTATATACCCTAAGTACGAAAAGGTTTGAAGGCAGAAAACCTTGTACTACTTATGTAGCTGGCCAGCTGACAAACAAGGCCTGGTAAATCAGGTGTCAATACCAACACACCCACCAGAGTCATACTCTGCCTCCTCCTACATGTGCTTACCCCCTGATTCTCGGTATCATCCTCTATAACTGCTGTCTTCGAGTCTTAGAATCGATGTCCTTTCTATTTATAGCACTATAGGCCTAGTCGAGGCTTCTAATCTAGGAGACGCGTAACTATCGGGATTTAGATAGTAGCATTTAGCTAGAGGGTGGCCTAGTGTACTATAGTAGTACGTACAATTAATACTAGTTAGAGGTAGTATAATTCTTCCATTCGGTAACATAATTCTCGGCGGTCTTTCCTCTCGGTGGTACGTTTTATAGCTTGGTTTTATTAAAATTGTGTTAGCTAATTGGTACGATTGTTATTAACCGCTAAAGATAAGATTCCGTCCTCTACGTTCCGCTCTACCCGGCCCTTCCCTTCCGCCCCAAACCCCTTGTGGGCCCATAACTTGATGAAGCTACTAGTTAAGGAACATACAGAGAGCTACTTATGTAGCTGGCCAGCCTAGCAAGCAAGGCCTGATAAATCAGGTGCCCATCATAACAAATACAATCCCTGGTTATAATTTTTACGCCCTTTATATAGGTCTAAACAGAGCATCTAAAAACACTGTATATCATCCTTACCCAAGAACTGCAGAGAACTATGACTGCCAAAAATGATGTTCCAATATCATATGTAAACCGAGGGAACTGGAATGAGACAATTAAAGTACATACCCGGAGCAAAAAAAGAAAAGAAATATGATATTATTTCTCTAACATGATAACCGAACATGTCCGAAATCCAAGCAGGAAGCTAGAAAACTTCAGATATATCTAAATGTACAACATGGACAAATGCCTGGAATCGCCACATCGGCTTTTCACAGGTGGCCAATTAAAGCAGCCATTATGGGTGCACAGAGGAAGTCGGCACAAGATTGCTAGTTCACGGATTGCTTGTAAGGGGTATCAAGACTCAAAGCGGAGGGAGGTAGGGTCATAATGGCTCAGCATGTCAAATGTTATAGCTCACTAGACGCCCTGCCATTTTGTTGAAGGACATTTTTGTTTTGAACGAGGTTTCGGACCGCCTGCGGTGCGACCACGTCGTCAACACTGTTTCTGCGACCCCAGTTTTGCGGCTGGCGTCGGATGAAGGCACCGACAGCACCAAGGTAGCCCTCATGGCGCAGGAAATAGGCTTGCTTCTCGCCCTTGGACCAGAAGCGGATGGCGTAGGAGAGAGTGTTCATCGTTTGGCGGTGGCCCCGGATGAATGAACCTCCGAAGTAAATATGTTTGACTGAATGTTTTTCTGACTGCAGATATGCGATCTGACCAATATTATTACTAATCGGGGTTAGTTCGGACTCCGTTGGAGAATGGAAATAATGTAAACATACCTGATGGCGTAGAGCAAACTCCTGCTCATGTCTTCCGGATTTGGCTTGGGTCCATGGCTGGACTCCCCGGAATCGCTAGCTTCACTAGGGTCACCACGGATCAATCCCTCGCCGTCTTCGGCTCCTTGCTCCGCATCGTTCTTCAACCGGAGCACCTTGCCGAAAGTACTGGCAATAGCTGTGCTCTTCAAGCCAATCTTGCTGTAGTCCATGCCGTAGATATCTCCGACAAGCATATCCACTGCGCTGTTGTCTCCGCGGTCGGCCATTGCTAACATGTCGTCGAAGGTCCGGGACCCGGTTAACAAAGACATAATGCCCCAGAATGTTCCACCACCGAGATGCGTTCCGCCGACACGCTCGAATTGCCGTGGACCGGAGACTTTTATCATCGACACACCTGATCCTATATTGACGAGAAGATAAGGGTAGACGTCGGGCCGGGCTTCGGCATATTGCATCGGCTCGGCATCGGCATCGCTGTATGTGAAGACCTCGTTGGGGATTTCGGTGATGAAAAAGTCCAATCCTTTTTTTGGAAATGTGAGACAGTATACTCTATGCTTAGGTATATCCAGTGACTTACCAATGATCAGGCATTCCATCTCCTCTTCCCGTAGAATATTAACATTTAATTCGTCTTTCAGCCGATCGTAGTACTTGTATGCGCCACCCCCAGTGGCTACCACACACAGTCCCTCCCGCGTCGAACCATTACGCTTCTCGTGTTCCTCTTTAAGCTGTCGAATGAAGTTGATGCACAGATCGATCCGGTGCGTTTCAAAGTTCAGGAAATTGAGTCGGCCACCATTATCCGCAGTGTCTGGCTCTCGCGTGAAATAAACAAGCTTCGCAAGTGTTCCGCCAATCTATCAAGTCCCAATCCCCCGTTAGCCCTGCTTTCTTCCGATGTTCTGAAGGAATTGTCTGCCCGCGGTCCCTAGATTGCGGGGGAACCGGAAGCGGTGCGGGGCAGAGAAAATAAAATTCTCGTGAGCAACTCACATCGACAGCTACATGGCTCACAACGCCTGTATGATGCGGAAGTCGAATATCCTTGTTTTCGTAGTGCACACCCTCTGCGTCGACGGGACTCTTTGATCGCGGTTCGTCGTCGACGATGAATGCGCCCGTGACGTTGATTTTGACGGCGCCAGGGTTGGTAATTGCAGCTTCCAGACGGTTCGGACGCTTCCGCGGAGCATTGGTATCTACCTCCATCCTTTCGGAGGTCATGGTGAATGTTCAATGTTGTAAAGGAGGTAGAGTCGGAGATAAAGAAGGTACCCGTTCCCAGGCTTACTGCGTATATCTCCTTCTACCCGGAACGGGCCACAGGAGGGTCGGCGGATCCACTTTTCCATTGGAAAACCGAGGAGCTTAACGTCCCGAGGCTTAGTAGATCGCTTATGGCCATGCTTATATACTAGTATATCCAAGATATCAATGGATGTACCCTGGGTAGATTGCGGAAGTGAAAGGATCACGATATGCCGGTATACACATATTTCAAAAGATTTGCCGGTCTGCTTTTCGTTTGTCGCCTCAAATCGGTTTTATAATTGAGAATGAAGAAGTACTTACAAAATATTTGCACATGATCAGCCGTGTAGATGTTAGGTAACTATGTAGTTAATGTGGTTAACATGAACAACTGAAAGACTCACTGAACCTACTATAGAGATGTATACCTAGGTATACATCTATATAGTTCGGTGAGTCGCCCCTTCCTAATCAAGAGTGGTACATGTAGAGTACTTCCGTATTGCTTGGTGTACCTTAGATAACTTGTATCCGGTAGAAGTACCTCAAGCGTCAGGGACCAGCGAGGTAGTTACGCGCGTAATTAAGTGTGTTGATATACATAAGTATACCGCGCCGTGTGTTTTGGTTTGCAAATAAATAAAAACTTACTTGTTCCCCATCCCTCTCCTTTCCCCTCCACACTACCAAGTCATCTACCTCATTGCCTGTCTTCACAAAGATCGTTCGAGACAATTGCATTCAATAGGTCTATAGACCATGGAATCCCATGACGAGAATGATGCCGCGTCGGCTGCTGGTGCTGCCTCGGCTGTCGAGTCCGTCTCGGCTGCGGAAGTTGCTTCTGTGAGCGAGTCCAACAATGGAAAGCAGCCTGTCGAGGGTGTTCTTTCTGGTGTGGGTCCCAACGCCGAAGCTGCTCATAGGCTTGCCCGTGAAAAGGGTTGGACGGAGCCAGTTCCATTCGAATACGCCGACCTTGCTAATAACAAGGATCATCGTGATTGGGCTGGAATTGCCGCCCGTTATGAATGGAAGGACGAATATGGTGATGTCGGCCCTGCTGTCCCTGAACTCGAGGACCAGCTTTTCCGTGGTGAGCTGATTGCCCGCCCGGGGGCTAAGCTCGACGAGTAAGTGGCGTGAACCTAATAATCGGACACCAGATGGATATCTAACATATCTTCGTCTGCAGGTTGAACAGCTACAAGGTCAACATCGAGAGCCCTAACGAGATCAAGGCGGTTACCGAGGTCAGTCTGCGAGAGAGGTTAGCAACAATGCGCCTGTCTAACAATTCATAGTGGGCAAACTTTGGGTTGCATCCGGTCATGCTCCAGAATGTTCGTCTCTGCGGGTACGAACAACCAACCGCGGTCCAGTCATATGCAATTCCGGCTGTTCTGGCCAACCTAGACCTTATTGCGGTGGCCCAAACTGGTACGTGCAGCTGAGTATGGAGTTTGGCAAACAAGCTGATCCTAATAAAACATAGGCTCTGGAAAGACGGGGGCTTTCCTCATTCCAATTCTTTCCAAGTTGATGGGCAAGGCGAGGAAGCTGGCTGCTCCTCGACCTAACCTCGCGGAAAGATTCAACCCAAGGGAACATGCTGTTCGAGCAGAGCCTCTGGTTCTGATTGTCTGCCCCACTCGTGAACTGGCCACTCAGATCTTTGATGAATCGCGTCGTTTGTGCTACCGGTCCATGCTGCGCCCGTGTGTTGCTTATGGCGGTGCTCCTACTGGCCTCCAGCGTGAGGAGCTTCAGAAGGGATGTGACATTCTGATTGCCACTCCTGGCCGTCTGCTCGATTTCATGAAACAGACTCACGTTCTTTCTCTCCGTCGAGTTAGGTATGTCTGTGACTCACTTGATATACCTCCATGCATCATATGCTTGATACTAATGGCGGTTCAGGTACACCGTAATTGACGAGGCCGATGAGATGCTGGAATCGGACTGGGAGGAAGACTTTAAGAAGATAATGTCGGGAGGAGGTAAGTGATTGAATGCGTCGAGCGCGCGCTCTTAACCCCTCATTTACGCGTTTCTGCGTTTCGGTGTTGCTGACTTGAGGAAGATCTAAACGAGGATGCTGATCACCGCTACCTCATGTTCTCTGCTACGTTCAACAAAGAATTCCGGGCGCTTGCAAAGAAATACCTCAGCGATGACCATGTGCGCCTCCGCGTTGGCCGAGCCGGCAGTTCGCACCACAACGTTGTGCAGGATGTATGTAAACCACAGAGATTATAAGAGACTTGTGAGGTTCCAGGTCAATGCTAATGCTTGGTGAAACTTGAAGATCGTCTGGGTTGATAGGGACAAGAAGATGCGCGCGATCTATGATCTTCTAATCAGCATGCCACCTGTTCGTACCTTGATTTTCGTCAACAGCAAGGAGCAGGTTGACTTCGTCGATGATTACCTCTACAATTCTGGAATGCCTACTACTTCCATTCATAGTGGACGAACTCAGCGTGAGCGAGAGGACGCTATGTGAGTATTTGTTCCCTATGCCCTTTTATTTGACTTTGCTAACCCGTCACAAAAAAAAGGCGTGCCTTCCGGTCCGCAAAGTGTCCTGTGATGGTTGCTACCGGCGTCTCCGCTCGTGGACTCGACGTTATCAATGTGCTGCACGTTGTGAATTACGATCTTCCCAGCGCCATCCACGGGGGCATCACTGAATACATTCACCGTATTGGTATGTCTTACTAGCTTGATACCACTGTATTTCCAATGCTCTTGATAAAATTGGTACTAATGCGTATTTCTACTATCCACAGGCCGTACTGCTCGCATTGGCAACGAAGGCATCGCCACCTCTTTCTTCAATGAACGTGATGAGGATCTTGCCCCGGATCTTGTTAAGATCTTGATCGAATGCAAGCAAGAGGTCCCGGAGTTCCTCAAACCCTACCGCCCCGAGGGTGATGTGTTGGAGTTCGACGATGACTCTGATAAGGAATTCTTTGACAAGGCATCTAAAGCTGGTTCTGACGATGGATTCGCCGCTGGATCTGAGGCCGAGGCCGAAGCTGAATCTAACGCTGGTTCTGTCGATGGATTCGCCGCTGGATCTGAACCCAACGCTGTCGATGAGCCTGGTGAAGCTGAGGGGAGTGACAAAGTGGTTGCAAGCGATACTGAAGATGTCAACAAGAACCCTGCCAATGACGGTGAGCCCGCTGTTGCCAAGCGCACTGTTCCCAAGCCAACTGTTACATCCGAGGAGGAGGAAGCTTCTACATGGTGGCCGCCTACCCAGCCCTTGGTCGAACGCAAGAAGGTTGGGAAAGAGGAAGACAACCGCAAGGAGAGCAATGCTGGTCTGGCCGGTTCTAAGTGGGCCCCGAGCCGCCCTCCCCCCACGGACCAAGATTCGTTCTGGGAGTAGAGCCTCGCCGTGCTCAGTAACAACAAATACGAACGACAATGGAACGACGACAATTCAACGAGGACAATGGAAGGAGAGCAAAAGCCCCCAAGAAAATATCAAAAAACATGGAAACGTAAGAAGTCCAACGGTGGAGAAGACGATTGTTACCGAGTACCCAATTTTATCCTGGATGATCAGGATCAGATCTCACAGTGGCCCGGAGGAAGGTTTGAGGGCTTGATCTCTCGACAATTTGAAACATGGATCTGTGGAACATAGGACCCTTTCTCCTGACTTGTTACATCAGGACTGGATCGGTTTTATCGTGCGCGCTAATGCAGTGATATGGATGCAAACGTCGAGGAGATGTGCCGCATTACGAATTTCATGGGTTTTATGCCACTATCTAATTTCATTTTTTCCATTTCCCTTGTATATTTTGGAGCGTGAAGAGTAGAGATGTAGAGACTTGTAGACCAGAAACGTATGCCTAGGTAGCTCCTTCCTGTATGAATGGGCAGTCAGACGTTATTGACTCTTTGGACTACTCCGAGTACATAAACGATGCTTCTTAGAATTTCCACCTTGAGTCCTTGACCCCGTCAACTGAAACGCATTCGATCTTTTCTCGAGGAAACTATTCATCATGCATTGGCTATTTCTAGGTCCTGCCGCTCTTTCGCTATTCCTCCCAACCTCAGCTTTATTTCACGGTATTGTTGACCATGGTCACTGGAATGAACTCCGAGGACTCACCCACAACGCCTCGTATAACGCCTCACGAGCAAAGAAGGCAAGCCCACCTCTTGTCATCGACACTTTCAGAAACCCAACTCGCAATAACCTGGGATTCTGGCACGGCTCCGGTGAGAACCTACCTCTGCAGTACGGGCCGGATTTCATTCGTCTATTCCCAACAGACCCCGATCAGAACTTCCACACACAATTCGATTCCCAAATCTGCTACAACCTAATGCCCTGGTACAACGAGTACCTCCATGTCATCTTTGAGGGCACGGATCAGTTCAGCATCTCTTTTAACCAACACAACGATGAATGCAACCCTCAACGCAGTCCCTTCCCTGGCATTGCAGACTCCGTCCAAGCGGAGCGGTATGTGGTTCATCCTGCCTCTGAGGCCTATGGCGAGGATAATGGTTGGGACGATGGTGATGACGATGACTGGGATGACGACGATGATGTGCACGCCGATGCTGGGAGGAACAAGCACAAGCATGGAAGATCCAAGGGAGGTCGACGCAAGCACCCCCAAGGAAATGCCAAAATTCCATCGGGCCGTCGTGAGCTCTATATCCCTCTGACTCATTTCGATATTGACTTCAATCGCGTCGTGTCGGTTTCATTTCATGGGTTCTATACTAGTGAACCCATCACTCTACGTCGTGTGGAGATCGTGCCTAATGTTCCACTGCCGTCGGAGGAAAATGGTCACTATCGTTTGCCTGGGAAGCTGCCCAATGGGAGATTGGTTCTCCGTTGTTCACGTCCGAATTCATTTGCCTTTGGAATCGATGATGGACAGCCACAGTTCGCTCAGCGGGTCATGCGCATCCTTGAAGAGGAGGATATTCGGGTTACTTTCTTCGTTGTTGGGGCGGGACTCAGGGATCGGTCGAGTAATTTCACGGAATTTTATAAGGAGATGTTGAAGAAGGGTCACCAAGTGGCGCTCCATTCAAACACTCATCCGAAGTAAGTTTGTTCTGAACATTTGATTTCATGCGACGAGGCTAACATGTTGATCAAGGATGGAATCATTGCCAACCCTCCGTGATATTGATGACGAGATCGTCCAGTCCATGCAAATATTCAGAGACAAGCTGGGCATTCAGTGTATGTTATCTCCCGATGCGTCCTTGAACATCATTCTGACTTGATATTTGCAGCTTCATACTTCCGCCCGCCATTCGGTACAGTGGCTGCCCGACTGCGCCAGGAGCTAGCCCGACATATCCCAAACCCGTACATTGTGAACTGGAGTGTCGACGTCGAAGACTGGCTATGGGCAAACACGTCTACCCCGGAGAAGCAGCTTGAAGCCTTCTTCCGCGGTGTTCGCAAGGGCGGGAATCTTGCTGTCATGCACTACCTGAATCCGACTACCATTGGATACCTACCGGAGTTTATTCGACATATCAAGCGTGCTGGATACCACATCATGCGCATCGATCAATGTTTGGAGGATGTGTCCGCTCCACCATTGTGAGTAGACAATGCCGTGGAATCTGTACAGACTCACAGCAGCACTTGTCCTGTGCATATATTTTTAAGTGTATACATAGTCTCTCTCCTAACTGGTGTCTTGACACCGTCCGAGCAATACAAGCCTTCTGTCGTTTCTTAGTCTTTCCTTTTCAGTTACATTTTAGAACAGTGAATAACAGTGAATCAACGACAGAGTAAAAAACACTTGCGATTCCATAAAGCAAAATGGAAATCCGTCCAAGCGTGTCAAGATGTGTTTGAATGTGTGTGTTTGAGCAATCAAGCAAGTATATCAAAGACTCAACCAAACACCAACGCCATAAACAAAGCTTGTCTATTCAAGCTCATGATCATCCACAGAACAGATAAAATGGTAGTACAGCAACAGAGGAGAATAAAAACACAAGTTCTCCCAAAACGAGCCCAAATCACCTGGTATGCCCAAATACCAGACCGGGCTCCAACCCAAGCAAATGCCAAAGCGTACCCATTTCTCGCTCTTGATGCAAGCACAAAATAACACATTTATAGCAAAGAAACAATATTCTTCCCCCCAAAAAAAGCAAAAAAGAAAAAAGAGCAACATCAATATAAAAGTACAGTCAAACCACCTCAATCCCCGAAATCAGGCTTCCGACACAACCCCTTCTTCTCCATCATATCACGAATCCGAGTAGTAATCCAACCCGACGTCGCATCGCCACTCGGCACCGCATGTCCGAGACGCGGGTTGAGACCCGTGAAGCATTTACCTTCCCGGAAGGCGAATTGCACACACGTTTTCCGCGTCTCGCAGATCAAGCGACAATCTTCGAAATTGTGTGCGAAGGGCTGCTCTTCGCTGGCCATGTTGTTCCAGTTCGGTCTTATGGGGTGTGCGGCTATTTCCGGGGAGATGAATTCGCGGAAGAGGTCGCCGTGCAGGAGTATTCGTTTGTTTTTCTATATGGGATAAGGAGTTAGGAGATGTTATGATCTTATGGATGGGTAGGCAGATGGATGGATGGGGGAGGAGTTAGAGTTTGGGGTTTGATCAACTTACATCCCGCCAGCGCTTTTGTTCGAATTTCCATAGGTTCTCGATATCAGTTGGTGAGAGGTGATGGAGGCCTACGGCAATGAAACACCATGGTTTCCGGTAGAGATCTGTTGTGAATTCGTCCAGTTCGCCGATATTGGAGTTTTGAAGGATCGGCCATGTGAAGTGTAGGTTGACGCCGATGTGGCTGAGGACCTTACCCAGTACGCAGTCGCCGGCCCAGTGCTCGTCTGTGAAGTTGTTCAGCTCGACCTCGCGGGTGGTGTACTCGTCGG
The DNA here is from genome assembly GCA_030142185.1 of Penicillium thymicola. Classification (NCBI taxonomy): domain Eukaryota; kingdom Fungi; phylum Ascomycota; class Eurotiomycetes; order Eurotiales; family Aspergillaceae; genus Penicillium; species Penicillium thymicola. The sequence continues at coordinate 24,018 of LACB01000050.1, forward strand.
AGGCGCGCTGTAGAGCAGGGTTCGAGAGCATGAAGCCCGAGCCACCGTGGGCGAAAATAACGTCTGCGATCTGAGTTTCCGTGCCGAGATATTGTGGTTTTGTGTGGTCGAACCCGGCCAGCCAGGTTAGGACCGTTGGCCAAGAGATGTAGGTGTCCGCTTCAACGAAGATGAACCATTTCGCGTCTGGCTTGTATCGTAGCGCTTCCTGGGCCATTGGGAGGAACTTCCATTTATCGAGTTTCCAGCCTGGATTGTTTGGTTTTCCGATGGCGGAGTTGGCTTCATCGGAGAAATCATGTTGTTCCAGACCCTTTCGGCCGTATTTCACGATGCGGTGGTAGAAGTCGAAGTCCGGGTTCTTCTTTGCGGCGCTGTCCATGTTTGCAAGCACATCGTGGATTTGGACGCCTTCGATTTCTTCTGCGAAGTCGGAGTAGATTACGAAGTGGGGGATGCATCGTAAGGTTGTTTTGAAGTGGATGGGGACCTTCTCGCGCGATTCCGTCACTCCGGTTTTCATTACCACTAGCACATCTTCAATGCCTGGTAAGGGTGGACAGAATGGGGCTGGTTCACCGTTCTGGTCGAGGGTCGGGGGGATTTCTGTCGTTGTTGTGAAGTGAGGACGCCATTGGCGATTGCGATTGTTATTGGAGAGGAAGCCGATGTTGTAGAGGAAGAAGAGTGTGATGACGGCTGCAACTGCAATCAGGCGTCGACTGAACCGGCGGGGCACCATTCTGAGAGAATATGAGTACACCAAACAGAGGATAGATCAATCGGTCATTTTTCACTCGGGCAGATGAATTTCAGACCTTTTGCCCCTCACCTGTTAACCAAAAGAGCAAAAGAACTGGGGAAGTCGGGAGCTAAAGTTGATTGACGCCGAGGTTTGTCGCTGACACATCGGGACGCGTATCCCAGGTGGATTTTGGAGGGTTTTAAATAGTTACCCCTTGAATCAAATAACTACCTCTTGTTTGAGATATGGTAATCCCTTGCCATAATTGAGAGATTCCCCCCAGGCTTCTTCATTTCCTCAGGGGGTGAACAGTTCCGTCCCGCACGACGTCAGGATCCACCGAGATCAGCACGGGCAGTGCAGGATATCACGATACATTCAATACAACATATGTTGTAGTTGAAAGTAGCATCGAGCCATAAGGAAAATATATAGAATTATAACCCAGAACAGTATTAATCAATTCACACCTTCAAGACCCGAGAATGCATTATTTTTTTATATTGAATTGTATAGCCCCCGCCCCCCCCCCAATATAACTATCACTGCGCAGGTTGCGTCTTCTTCTCAATCATCTTCGCGTGCAACTTAACCAACTCTGGAATAATAAGACTTTCAATCTCAATTCCATCATGAGTACTCTCATTAATCTGCTGAGCTTCCGCCTGCTCCTGCGTCGCCGAATTCCCCTTCATAGCCTCCGCCAACCCAACCTGATCCTCAACACCAGAGATACTCTTGCTGCGCCTCGACTTAGGAACACGAAGCCAGCGCTCATGCGGCTCATCAGGTGTAATGAAAACCACCTCCCACTTGCGCGTCGACAGCAAATTGCCAATCACAAGGTGATGAGAGTAGCGCTGCAGCGCAGTGCGTGCCTTGTAGACAAGCAGCGATGGATCCGTCTCCAGTTTAAACGAGACAATCATACTCCCCTCCGGAGCCCATCCATCGACCAACTGGTGCAGGAACTTAGGCACGGGGTCGAGGTTGACGACAAGCTTCCTGCTATTCGACGAGGACTTTTCCTCATTCTCGCCCGTATAGATTTCATCCGATGAGATTGCGCTATCACGCATGTGCGGAGGTAACTCCCCAGACTGGATCTTATGCTCAGCCATACGACTGCGCGGAATGAAGAAATCGCTAACAGCAGCCGCAAGGTAGAAGAGCGCATTTGGTCCAAGCGGCCGCATCAGCTTCGCAATCGACCGCAGCTCGAACATGTATTCCGAGACCGTTGTGAACGGCAATAGCAGGAGACGGTTGTTCTGTTTCGCGTACCGGTATTTCCGCAGCACGCTGCGCATCTGGTCCTGGTACTCGTCGCGCACCATGATAGGTCCGTGGCTGGGGTTGGAGGAATCCGCTGAGGCAGGCGCCTCGTCCATGAAGTCCAGGAAGCAATTGGTTGAGTGGCTGTAGTGCCGCGAGTACGGTAGGAGGCTGTATTGTCGGTGCAGGAAGATCACTGCGTACCCTTGCTCCAGGAAGTACTCGGCTGATGTGGCGCCTCGAGTTCCGGCGGAGAAGTTGTCGATGAATCGTACGGTTTGCGCTTCAAGTGGTACTGTTGTGCCTCCAGATGTGACGAGTACTACGCGGCGGTTCTGCTCCACGTGGAGGTTAATGAATGCCCGTGCCAGCGCTTCATGTCGTGATAAGGCCTTTGGTGGGGGGTATTCATTGAAATAGACAGATTCTGCCTCCGCTGGAGACATTTCGCCGAGTAATGGGGCGGCCATTGTGAATTATGATAGAGATGCTTTGCGACCGAGAAAAAGGGGAGAACAATTGCGAATGGAAGGTCGGTCTTTGATGTGAACTGCAGCTGAGATGCCGAGGCTTGCCGCTCCGCGTTTGGGGGCCTTGGTGGGGTTGCAGTGTGGATGTTCTTTGTTGCCGGTCAGCTTTCCACGATTGGTCAAGAGTGTCGTTTATTCACAATATGCCGAATTCTTTATGTTGTACGGTCAACGTTTATCAAGGCAACTGGGTAGCTAGGTTGAGCTACCCATCTATTATATGTGGATGTTGAGAATGATCGTCCTGATCCGGCACTAGCGCTCCCGTTTGACCGATCCGTGACGATGAATACTTGGAATATCTGAGTATAGAGAGCTCCGGTCAAAGTGAAGATATCCACAAATGCCTATGTCACTGGTACGCATCACTGAGATGCCGAGGTGCCACTCGGTCACGTGGATGCCATATGCGGACATCTGGACAACCCGCATGAGCTACATCATACACATCATACACATCATATTACACCGTAGAGTGCAATCTGCCAAAATTGATGTTGCTATGTAAGAGGTATATTTCACTGCAGATACCGGCTGCGTAAGGCTTGGCTGATGGTACTCATCCGACTCGCCATTCCACCATGTTGCATGTTGCTTAGAAGGGCCTCCTCCAGGGCTGACTGGGTAACGCTTGCATCTGACCAGTCGATCAGTTGAAATCCAGAATCCTCAGGGTTGGGACACATACCGTCGAGGTCGCTGAAGCTGCTTCCCATGCTGGGGGTACCGTCGCTAGTTTCGCGACCGGAGGCGGTGGACTTGCGGGAATTTTGGCGCTCGGCAGCGCGCTGGGAGCTCAGGGTCGAACCCTCCTGGCTGGTCCGTCTGGGTCCACCGGGTAGGCTGCCACGCCCACCGGAGCTGATAGAGCTGGTGGATGACTCTGTAGCTACCGGCACCATAGGACCAGACCGCTGCTCGTGATGTCGCCGTTGCGCCGCTCCTCGCTCGGCATCTAAACGAAGGGTGGCGCTGAGTTCCTGGCCTGGACGATCTAGATGGGTATGTTGGTGTTCTCGGGCCATGGGAAGGAACGCTGGAGTGTCTTCTTCGTCGTCCTCGTCATCCCGGAGACCAGAGCGGTGGGTAGAAAATTTGCCAAACCGTTTGAACAGGGGTGCACGCGTCGTGTCCTCGTCGTCAGATTCAGATTCTTCCGATGAGCTTGTGGACAGGGGTTCTTCCTCCAGTGTTGGAGACCGGGGCAAGGACGCGACGGGCGGCTGTTCCCGTCTGACAGTCGAAGGCCGACGACCAAAAGAATCCCAGCGTGGTTCTTTCTCCTCGGTTGCCGGCGTGTCAGTGCGTGCGGGGTCCCGGGATCCGCGAGTTTGGTTAGTAGCCGTAGTTGATGTAAAGCTTGTCCGTCGGTTGTCAGGGGCTGCAGTCAATGTCAAACACGATCGATCCATCGGTGGTACCAAATGTCCCGTGCGGAGACGGGTAGGGTTTCGGTCCATACCTCGGAGAGGGATATCCTTCTGGTGAGATACTTGCCGTGATGGCGCCCGAGAACCTATTGATATTAGCCTCAGACTGTAGTGAATATAAAGCAACCATGGGATATACCTGGTAATGGCGTTTCTTTTTGTGACAATGCCGTACTACCAGAGACCGATCCTAAAGCCGGGGAAGGAGAGTTCGACTGCGTAGTGCCGACCTTGCGCATTTGAGCCCTAACCTGTGACAGCTGGCGATCATATAGCCACGCTGCCTGCTGAAGAAGGAACTGTAAGGTGACGTCGAAGTTCTCTGCCCTATATCAACCATGTTAGTAGCCCTCAGCTTTGATGTGTCCCGGGCAGAGTGCAGTTACAGAGCTTTCCCTGTGGTGATGTCAGTGATGTCAAAACAAAGACAAGGCAAACTCTCGGAGTAAAAGCAATACATACAGTCAATATCGCCTTTTGATGGCCGAGAAAGGATATCCCATAGCGCTTGATCTTTGGATGCATTCCAATCCACCTGATTACGTTAGTGGATGCTTAAGGGGTTTCTCTTGGGGAGACTTGCAGGCGGCGGATCGACAAAGTCACCCCTGGGAAATGGTAGGCGTATAAAGACTGTGAAATTAGTGTCGACGGGGTCGACCTTGGTGGACATCCTGTAGATTGTGTAGATTGTGTAGATTGTGTAGATTGTGTAGATTGTGTAGATTGCGTAGATTGCGTGTAGATTGCGGTGTTGCAAGCGAGATCTTCCACCACTCCTGTCCAGCTCAATAAGCAGTCCTTGTTTGTTTAATGAAACCTAAAATGGTTAAATTTTAGAAACTAGATGATTATTTCCCAGATAACCTGAGACTCCAAAAGGGATACAACAGAGGCGACGGCGGTGGGCGTTGGAGATGGGCGTGACGACGGCAGGCGGTCATTTTGATTGGCAGACAAGGTGCGTGGAAGGGAATGAGGATCTGCGTGGAAATCTCCTAATGCGGGGAATTAAGAGTTAATTGATAGGATATTAAATGCCGCCACGAGCGGTTAGATATATCGACGCACTAGCACCCCAGTTCGATTGTAAGGGAAAAGTTACTCTATGACTATACTGCATGGGTGCCTTGAAATTCGGACATAAATCGTGCCTCATGGATGGTCTTTACAGATTGTTAATAGCTCGTATACTGGAAACGACAAATAAGATCTGTTAGTCGATTCCAAGTTGGTATCCCCGGGTTAGACACTGCAAGATATTGGCGTAGACTAAAATAGGGTGGAGATCAGCAGTGGCATCTTTAACCGAAGGCCTCGGCTGGGACTCAGCTGCAACATACTACATCCTTCCACGCCAAACATGGATATTATCATGTATTATTATGATAAATGCTTCACATATATTATTCGAACATTCATGCGCCTTGCCATAAATATATCGGCTAGTCCAGATGAAATCCGTCATATCAAGTCCCGGGATGCTGGCCGAACCATCAAGGTTCATCTGTATCAGCCTTCCGGCTCGGGCCCATCACCTGTCCTCCTCAACTTTCATGGAAGTGGCTTCGTGCTAGCCCTACATGGCAGTGACGATGAGTTTTGTCGACGAGTCAGTCATGAAACCAAGCACACGGTCTTAGACGTCCCCTATCGGCTAGCACCAGAACACCCGTTCCCCGCTGCCCTGAACGACGTGGAAGACGCTATCAGATATGTGTTCGCGCGTCCAGATGAATTCGACCTGACCCGTGTATCTATATCTGGATTTAGTGCTGGAGGCAACCTCGCGCTGGCAGCTGCATCAAGCCTCTTCGCTCCCGATACGTTCCGCTCTCTGCTAACATTCTATCCTGTGACCGACTTAAGCCCTGGCCCTGCTTCGAAGACTGCCCCGGCCCGTGGTGACTTTGCGATTCCTCTTCCAGTCAGGCGTCTCTTCGACCGCTGCTATGTACCTCCATCGTTCGACAAGCGGGATCCGCGCATTTCGCCGCTATACGCCCAGGCAGATCGATTCCCACGACGTGTTTTCATGATTACCGCAGATGGCGATACTCTCGCGCTTGAGGCTGAGGAACTGACCCAGAAGATCAAGAAATTGGAAGGCTGGCATGTGGTCAGCGAGCGCATGCTGGGCTGTAGCCATGGATGGGATAAGAGGACGAGGGTGGGAACTCCACAATACGAGGCTAAGGAGCGGGCTTATAACCTGGCATTCGACATGCTGAGCGAGTAGAGCTCATGACTATTGAGCTAGCTGCTCTATGTTGTACATGGGCTGATCTATGTTGTATGGCCTGATGCGTCCTTTCTATGGGACCGAGGCTATCCCGATAGCCCTAAGCCCTATCTTCCCAATCTGGCCAGAATAGAGGGGCTTGAGGCTTGATCAAGGGATTTTCAGGGATCAAGTGCATAGTTGGGAAATGCAGGTCAAGGCTATCTGAACAAATGCCGGGGTGTTGAACTGGGATAGTTTATATTTCTCCGATATACAACATTGTCTTTAACTACTCCGTAATGTAACTAGAATATATACCGTTAACTATACACCATACTCCATGGTATAGTTCATGTTTACAATATCTTCAAATCTAAGACTAGCCCGTTTCAAAATGGGATTGCGTCAGGGCCACTCGTGGGTCAAATTGATTTATTTATTTTTTTACATATTGCCTAAAACGACAAAACATGAGGAAACAAGAAAAAAGAGGGCCTGACAAGACCGTAACGGTCAAGTCTTTGTTTTCCCCTTTCTACTTTCTACTTTCAACCTTCTACCTTCTACTTTCTATCTTCTCCCTTCTCCCCTTAGCTTGGACCTCTTACCTCTCCACCTCTCTTATTCTTCTAATTACTGTCCTTACAACCCCTCAAAATTCCCATGCCGTCATAGAATGCGTCCAGGTGGACTATTATTCTTAGCTCTATCTTGAATTTCATGTGCGCCCGCTGGTTAGGCGCCACATACCTTCTGTAACTGTACATATGGAGTCGACCACTGGGCCCATCTTCGATGAGGCCCAATATCGCACCGATGTCCTCCACTACCCCTCACCGGAATCCGAAGCAGCGCAGGCGCAACATCTAGCCGAAGAGGCTCAACAGCTGGGTCTGAAAGTGCCAGAGATCGAAGCATCAGCGCCACTGGCTGCCACGATCGCCTTGGGAATGGTCGATCCCTCCTCCCCAGTCTTGTCTTCTGGATCGTCGACCGATCGGAAATCCGTGTGCGGCTCCGTCACTCCGTCCCACGAGCCGGCCTCCCCCGTCCCATCCGTGCTCGACCAGATCGTTTCGTCACTGTCGGATGTCACACTGGGCTCGGATCACATTAAGGCTGGCAGTACACGATCACTGGCTTCGCTGTCTACGCGGCCAACCTCGTTTTGCTCTAGTGAGGGGAGGTCGGGCCTTATTGGGAATGGATATAGTGATTCATTCGAGGCCAAGTCGCACCGACATTCAATTCTCAGCGTCGCATCTGCCGACAAAAAGGAGAGGCGACGGAGCAGCTTGAAGTCTGCGATTGGAAGAATTCAATTCCGTAAGAGGCGCACATCCTCGGCCATTGTCTTACCCTCGGAAGGGCGGATGACTCTATCCACGAGCGATAAAGGCGTTGAACATGTTTTCTTCGAACCTAAACCAGAATCTAATGATGCTGCCCATGATGTTTCGCCCCATGCGAGCAATGAGGCATCACCTCCCAGATTAGAAATTCCTCTATTCAGCAAAGAGGAGTTACAAAGAAGTCTGGACGATCCGGAGCTAAGTGAGATGCACGAGCGGCATCAGATGGAAAGGGATCGACATCTTGCTTTCCAAGACGCCGCTCTAAGTACCCTCCGGCGTCGGCATCAGACCACTATCTCAGAGAAGCAGTCTGATAACCAGCGCCAGGAGGATGAGAAGCACCAGAAGGTTCGCTTTACAATATCCGGCGTTCCATTTTTTTTTTTTTTCTGTGCTAACAAGCATTCGTACAGAACATTCAAGCTATAACCCAAATCGAAGAGCGACAACTGGCGGTAGAAATCGAACAACAACGTGAGTTCGATCGAGCTAAAATGAATTCGCGCACTCGCATCAAGCATATGGAGGGGTATCTCCGCAATGCCAGCCCACCGCCATCTCCCGCCGGAACATCGATCAGAGCCGAACGATCCGAACGCTCCTCCGAGTCATTATCGGAATACGACTCAACCTCACCAGCCCGTGTACTCACTCGCCAACACATGGAGCAGCTAGAGCAACAATACCATTCCCACAAAAATATGGACCAGCTCCACCATGCCCGCATCAAAGTCCTCCGTGACCGCCAAGAGCTTAAGCTGCAGGAAGCCACGGGGCGTATGGAAAAGGAACTGGATGAAATGTGTAACCGACACACTCAGGGCATTACTACCCTGCAAGCCGAACACCAACGAGAGGAAATCTCTCTCATCCAAGCGTTGGGAACGAAAAAGACGACTTTGCGGCACCGCTGGTATTTGGAAGAGGCCGTCCTACGTCGACATCTCCAAGTGCGACATGGCCAATCATATGGTTCTTTGCCCCTTGTCGCCTTCACCCCCAATACTCCCAATGCCGTTGTGCAACACTCACCACTCGAAACTTCAACACCGGATACAATCCATCCCAGCCAGGATTATGTGCCTCTCTAATTGGAGACGATGACACGACATCTACTCAGTATACCCTTTTAATCACCCCTTCTTCTGTTCCTGTTATGCCCTTTACTTCTCTTGTAATAATTTTGAATGCTTTTGGATCGACTATCACCATTCACATACACGCATTGCGGCGGATTCTTGGTCTCGTGATTGCATAGCATTTGGTGGAGACCATTGGATAGACATAGCAACCCTGTTTATAATTTAGCTGCAATGAAATTCACACTTAAATTGATTCGAACACTTCAAAGTTCACATCGGGGTATCTCTCGCTGAAAAAAAACAGAAACAAAACACAACACCCTCATACTCCAGGTGTGCTAGGTGTCCCAGGTGATGCAGACAACACATCCACCCTCAACCTATCCAAAACAGTCTCAACTCTCCCCCCACCCCCAGTCATCGCATCCTCAACCTTCTTATCCCTCCCCTCATCACCAATAACAACAGCCCGCTCCACAACCCCAGCATTAGACAACTTAAACCGCCCAACCCGACCATCAACCCACTCAACACGCACATACCGCGCCTCAGCCCCAACAGCAGCTAAAGACACAATCCCCGTATCCCGATCCGGCGAAACATCAAACGGCAACGCCTTCCCACCTTCACCAACAAGACGCAATTTCTCGCGCAGGAAGTCAATCGCATCGACACGCATATGCCACGCAACAAGCTCCCTCCGAAGCTCGCGCACAAATCCCCGCAAATCTTGTTTCCGAGTAGAACTGCCGCCCTTCTTCCACGGCTTCGCGGGTTCAGCGTCCTCATCCTCTCCGGATGATCCCTCCCCGTCTCCATTGTCGCGCGATACTCCAGGACGCGGTAGGTAAACACTCTCTAGCTTCGCCATCGATATAAACCCCGGGACTGTGTGTCGATGGACCTTCAATACCTTCGTAGAACCCGAACCGGGGCCCGCGCGACTCCGCTCATGTTGGAGGAGTATGTAGTATGGTTTCGCGAAGCGGCCGTTGCGGGTGCATACGTCGATGCGCACGCCGAGGAGGGGCGTGGCGCTGGCTGTTGGGGATGGGTCTTTGAATGGGAAGGCGGTTGCGCCGAAGGCGATGCGGTGGTGGTTTGAGGAGGTATGTGCGCCGGCGGCGTGGACGAGGGGGGAGATTGTTGCGAGGGGGTCGGTTTGGTTTGTTATGGTGGGGGGTTGGGGTTGCTTGCGGAGGAGCTTTTGGATTGGGTCGGTTGTTAGGAGGCTGGATGTGAGGATGCGCTTGTGTTTTTGGAGGTTTTGGACTTTATTTTTAATTAGTTTGGGTTTCGGTTGTGGGTTTGCGGGGGTTTTGATTGAGATGCTTACTTTCTGCGCGGATTGAGGTGATCTCTGTATCTAGTTCGACTTCTTCTGGGTCTGGTGATGTGGGGGGGCCAGATGTGGTTGTTGTCATTTTGGGATGTTGGTTTGTAGAGCTTGATACAATGCTGGAGGTGGGTATGGGTATTTTCCGGAGCAATGCTGTCATAGAAGCTGTGCTATGTTGTAGATGCGCAGTGGAAGATTGGGGATTTGGAGTTGTTTATTTGCGGCACGTGATCACGTCAACATCTGACGCGATTATGCAGAAGCTTGGGCTCCATGGGCTGGGATTATTAGATTATTAGAATTATTTTATTACAGATCTTAACAGATTATAGAGAGGCCTAAGCCTTAAATGTGCTTAGATGGAGCTTGGTTTATATAGATCTGATACGATATATGATTGTTATATGCTTGACCCCTGTACAAAGTAAAGTGCCACTGTTGATGTGGTAACTTCATAATGTTAAGTGCTATATATGTGTAACAAGAGAGAGAATACATATTAACTGATCAGATTCATATTCAGATCCATGTCTATGCCCAATTCCATGTTTGACCCATTTTCTATATGAAGAAGACTAAAGTAGATGACCCTGCCCCGGCTCCCCGGATCTGCACAGCCAAGAGGCCAGCTTGCCTCATGTTCTCTTTTGTCATCCTCTGGTTCGAAGATCCCCCCACCAAACATCTATTGAGGTTTCTTTCTTTTCAAATCCCTCATTCATTCCTTCATTCTCAGTGAAATTAAACATACAGGACACTCGGGGTATCTAAACCTGCAGTCCCTTTCAAAGTCGAACCTTCAATCCATCCCTTTCACTATTCAATTATCATAATATCCAACTTCAGTAATTGATCCAATCGGGACAAAGTTGCCAAAGGCGATATCTCCCTACTATAACAGAGCATTCAATGACACGCAAGAGCGCTACCCTCTCGAAGCGCCGCTCCAAAGCGAACCTGACAGTTTCTACCGGGTCCAACGGACGTGCGAATGGAAAGATGAATAACAACATCGAAATGCGTAGGAGGGACACGCCCTCCACGGAGACCTCAGCCGAAAGAACAGCCCAACTTATGTCACGATCTTCATTTTCCCTCGACGACGAACCCGCCGTGCCTCAAACCCCGATCCAGACCAATACAACTTTCCACAATCTACCACGCAGTGATCGCCGCAACTTCCTGCTGCTGGTCTTGTTATACTTCCTCCAAGGAATTCCCATGGGCCTAGCCACCGGCTCCGTCCCCTTCCTGCTTAAGCCGTACCTCTCCTACGGCCAGATTGGAATCTTCTCGCTCGCCTCATACCCGTACTCGCTCAAATTGTTTTGGAGCCCTATTGTCGATGCTGTGTGGAGTACGCGCTTTGGTCGACGCAAGAGCTGGATTACCCCTGTGCAGGTGATTGCCGGATTAGCTATGATCTATATGGGTGGTCATATCGAGGATATGATGATACAAGCCGGCGCTAATGGCGGCGCGGGAGTCTGGAAATTCACATACTGGTGGTTTATGTTGGTGCTTTTCTGTGCCACTCAGGATATTGCTGTGGATGGATGGGCGATTACTTTGATGTCCCCGCCTAACATCTCCTACGCCTCGACCGCCCAAACGGTCGGATTGACGGCCGGCCACTTCCTGTCCTACACTGTCTTCTTGGCTTTCAACTCGAAGGACTTTGCCAACAGGTGGTTCCGAACCATCCCCGGAGAAGGTGGTCTTCTTTCCCTGGGCACTTATCTCAACTTTTGGGGCTGGGCTTATCTGATCGTGACCTGTGGTCTGGCCTTCCTCAAGAAGGAAGAACGTACCAAGGAACGTGACAGCATTATGGATGTGTATAAAAGCATGTGGAGCGTTCTGAAGTTGAAGAACATTCAGACCATTATTCTGATTCACCTCATTGCCAAAATCGGCTTCCAGGCCAATGACGGAGTCACTAGTCTCAAGCTCCTGGATAAGGGCTTTGGCCAAGACAACATGGCCCTGGTGGTGTTGATCGACTTCCCCTTTGAAATCATGCTTGGCTACTATGCCGGCCAGTGGTCAACCAACTACGGAGCAATGCGTCTCTGGGGTTGGGCCTTTATCGGACGACTGGCAGCCGCCGTGCTAGCCCAATTCACCGTCATGATCTACCCCGCTGCCTCGGAAGTGCCAATGTGGTACATGCTCACTGTAATTGGGGAGCATGTCCTCTCGACCTTCATGAACACAGTCATGTTCGTCGCCATCTCAGCCTTCCACGCCCGCATCGCCGACCCGGCCATTGGCGGAACATACATGACGCTCCTTGCAACGTAAGTCCTAACCTACCTCCTCCCTTCCCACCCAAACAAATATTGCGCATAATAGCTAACATATCACCTCCAGCGTCTCCAACCTAGGCGGAACATTCCCCCGCATTTTCGTCCTCAAACTCGTCGACATGTTCACTCAGGCAACATGTCTTCCCCCAGCCATCGCCCCACCCACCGAATCCCTCAAGGGCGCCCTCGTTACAACGGCATTCTCCTGCGCCCTCGAGCCGGAGAAGAACCGCTGCATCAACGGCGGCGGTACCTGCCACGTCGAACGTGACGGGTACTATATGACCAACATGCTATGCGTGCTCATTGGCACGCTCACATTCATTATGTTTATCAAGCCCGCTGCACAGAAGCTACAGGACTTGCCTCTTCGGGCATGGCGCTTGTCGTCTAGTCCCCAGCGGGGTTGATACAGTTCGTCTACTGTGGGTTTTGGTGTGTCGTGACGGCCTGTAATGTCTTCGTATACCCTCTGGGATATTCTATAGATTGAATAAATAAATAATTTAGACAAGCTACTATTCCATTTTGGCATTCTCAGTAGTAGTTAACGAGGTCACTCGCAGACACAGGCGCAAGTGACAAAACATCCAAATGAACTTCTAGGTCTCCCAACCTAGGACAATCTCCATGTTGTTATGCAACCGCAGTGTTTGTCTCTTTACCTGTACTATCTGTCCTTCCGTGGTCATCTCTCCCTTCGATGTGTACCACGCTGGAAAATAAGCCGGGATTGTTATATTATGGTGTCACAGGTCAATCCCGCCCCTGGAAGGGGTAGAGCCTGCATATGCTTTTCGTTATTCTGCGAGTATCAAAAGGTCCAGATGAAGCATAATGCATGATGCATTATTGTATGGCTTACCGAGAAAAGGCTCCCTAGGCTACGGATAGTACAGGTTAGAGAGCAAGGTCTCTTTGGCCCTACATTTGAAGGTTTTCACAGGGGTTCCGTACCTTTTGCTTAGTGCCCAGAATAAGAGTGGGATGAGCAGCCATGAAGGTCATCCATGGTCTGGCCACACAGTCATCAACCCATATAACCAGATGAAGTAAGTGGGCTCATCTCCTGAGCCCTGGATGTCAGCACTGCAAGCTGCAAGCTGCACGTAAGACAATATCCGGTCCCTGTCGTTCCTGAGCCAAGCAAACGCTCATTCGCCGTGTTCCTGAATCTGCGAGACAACCACCTGCGTACCCAGTAACCATTAAAATGGCTCGCCTTTTATTCCCCCGTCAACCAAGTCCGGAGGAGCCGCACCGCGAGGTCCTTCAAGAAATTAGGGTCTCGACTCCCGAAAATATTACACCCAATGAGAGCCCAACAACCTGACGCTTTTCCCCGATGCCAAGAACAACTTAACCGAAACTCCTCTGGCCGAGTTCTTTCAGCTGCTCTTTAGCTGCAGCTAAAAGGAGTTGTCCTCGGGCCTATGGAGTCTCGACTGACTGTTGAAGGATGTGATTGGAGACGCCGACTCCGCTCCCGCAGGTGCAGTTGTGGACTAAAATAGGTTGACTGAGATGGGACGTGATGTATAAAAAGAAGCAATTCTGCGCTTCGGGATGTCCCAAACAATCATTTCGTTTCAGCTTACCCCGTATTTCTGATATAAATCCTAATTTTCAAACTTGTTTCTACCAACTACCGCAAAATGAAATTCCTCGCCGCGTGCTTGACGCTCATTAGCGTCTCGCCCTGGACAGTGAACGCACTACCCAGGGCTGAAGATCTCACAGTCCTTGCCTACAGAGCCGTACGTGCAACAACCCGAAGTCATAGTCAACCCCGCTGATGTTTCATAGTGGGACTTCCGTTTCCTCAGCGAGGCACCGCCGGTGTGCAACAGCTCCGTGAACAATATTGAATACTCCATTCTCCACTACTCTGGCGCACAACGGCGTGACTGTCAGGTATTAAATATTGCCCGGTTTAACTCGACAAACGTCAAGAGTATCTCGTGGAAGAGTCCGTCGGACGCGAACCGATATGACCTTTGCATGTTCAGATCGCCTGACTGTTCCGGTGGGGAAGGTGCTTTGCTGGGGAGCATTACCAATGGATGGGATGTGTGCTACTTATACAATGGATTCGAGTCGTGGAGTATTATTCCGAATGGGGGGGCATGTGTTCCAGATGCGGGTGATGGTGATGAGGGTGGGGAGGAATAGACGGGTTTGATCTCGCAATTGCGAAGATCTTGATATTGGGTGTTAAATACGGTGTGTATCAGACAAATGTTTATATTGTTGGAAATGGTGGATTACAGGAGATGAATTTCATCTTCCCAAGTTAAATTTGTGGCTTATTGCATGTGTTCACTGAAAGCGCATCGAAGGAATTTCCTACGTAGCCCGACTACCCGGATTGGAAGACGAATGGTATGAAAGAGACCCAAGTATTTCGAAAGAAGAATAAGTCCCTGCTTGGCCGCATCATTTCTCAATATCCCGCTGCAGTTCTCGAACAGCCGAATCAAGAACGAACCTAGCATACCCACGATGCAATCTCAAAGTCCAAGCTGGAATGATTTTCTGTTTTTCCAACTCTCCCTCTGCATCCACAATCTCATAATCATGCGCAGCTGAGAACCGAACCTCTACAAACTTCCCCTGTCCATTCACCTGGAACGGCTCAGAAACACTTATCTCATGTCGCAGAGACGACATCAATCGCCAAGGATATCCCCACCGCGCAATCTTCTCAAAGAACTCGCGGGGTTCGTCCGGCAATTTCAACGAGACAAGTAGTCCATTGCTATCTGCATCAGCGGCAGGGAGCCGCTGCACTTGGAACATACCGTTCAGCAGAATGCGCGGTGCACCGGTGGTTTTATCCGGCGAAAATCCGCCCTCTGAGTTGCCTGTATCGCACGGTGTGAAGCGGAAATTTACGAGGAGCCCGAGGAGAGAACCCTCAGTTCGTAGGACCTTGGTTCCGATGACAGATCTAGCCCAGGAATACTCGAGCTCTGTTTTTGTTGGTGTCTTTTGGTTTGGGACCCGTGCTTCGAGGGCTTGCAGGGGTATTCGTGCTGCGTAGATGTCGGTATATGCGCAGCGCTGAGTGCCTGGGCTCTGTGGTTTGCGGAGGGCTCTACTACCCGCTGCGAGAGGAAGTGCTGGGTACTTTTCTTCCAGATGGTTGAGTCCACGGTGGATGCTGTAGCCAGCTAGGCCGGTGACGGCAGTGGTGTAGCCTAGTAGACGGATGGAGCGTCTAGGCATAGCAGTGAGTGTATTGTTTAGGTTGATTAGAGATCTCCACGTAGATTCGAAACAGAACTGGGGATTTGGGGGTTACTAACTACTTTGGGCACATCATCTGATGCGACTCTGCCCCAATATAGCACTGGTAATTACATGCGTACTACCACTTGCATCTCAATATGTTAAATGCCATAATTAACCAGACAACATAGTTAGCATATAATAATGCGAATTCAAAAGAATATAACCGTACTACAGATGTGACATAGTAGACATCCACCCCTCCATCTGTGGATCTTTTTTCCCACCTCGCACCAACATTACAGTCCCTCCTCTGAGTACTTCTCACAGTGACAAGCGATATCTCGATAGACTTCCTAAATCGAGACATATCTGCCATTCCAACAATCCGAAATGATGGTCCCTTAGGCCATAATGTACGTCGGAAACAATGGATGAAACACTGCCGGATCATCAGGCCATAATATCCCAGTTGCCTTCGGCCAAGGTAACTGTTGAGGACCAATTCAAAAGTTTCTTGCTATCAGATATTGCTCATGTTGTTGTTCAATAAATAATATTCCTATCGATTGCCAGGGTTCTCACAATGGCTTCTCTTTGAACAGGAGACGGAGGGTATTTCTGGTCGAAGTAAATAACCTTCATCTGTATATGCAACCATATATCAGTGCAAATACTATCCATATCTAACCTCCCAGATACCTAGGTAACTAGCTATTACTAACTATATACGAAAAACTATTATTATATTAACTAGTTAACTAGTTAACAACTACTAATCTATCCTTAATAATCCCGTTCTCATATGGATCGCCGGATCGCCCCGCCGACCCGCTATCTTTTTTTTTTCTCCAACCTTGAACTCACACCTCACAACAACCCTATAATTACCAAGTCAATAATAGTGAATACTGTGGTATTCCATATCAATGACATCAACCCACACAGACTCCTCCTCCGCCCAATCCGCTCCACCCTCCCCAGCAACAACAATGTCCCAAGACCACCCCGCAGTCGACAACAACTCCCTCGACGACATCTTCGGCTCCTCTCCACCGCACGAAAGTACTCACACTGCACCCCTCCCATCAACAACCAACCCACTCACCCAATCAACCGAACCCTCCGACCTCCCCAGCCTCCGCCGCCAACACGTCACAGCAGGCTACCGCGACGGCACGTCCGCCTCAAAGGGCGCACACGTGCAAGACGGCTTCGACGGAGGCTTCCCCGTCGGCGCACAGCTGGGTATGCGTGCCGGTACTGTACTGGGTATTATGGAGGGATTGCTACGCGGGTTCGAGGAGCGGGGTGGACCGGGTGTTGTGAGGAAGCCGGTGGTGCGGGCGGGCCATTCTGCATCTGGGTCTACGGGGACGGACGGCGGTGGCAATACTGAAAGTGGGGAATTGCGGAAGCAGAAAAGGGAACAGCTCCGAGTGCTATATGAAGCTGCGCTTAAGGAGCTGGATGTGCAGGCTGTTTTTGCTGGGGCTGATGGCGGGGCTTCGGAGGTTGCGCCCAGAGCTGAGGACGGGGAGGAGGAACGGGCTGAGAAGCAGCTTGGACGGAAGGGGGATGTTGTTATTTCGAAGTGGGAGGGGAGGGTTGATGTCCCGAGGTGGGAGGAGAATATGGAGGCTTTGGAGATGAAGGAGAAAGAGAAGGAGGAGAGCAAGAGCAAGGGCGAAAGCCAGGGCCAGGGCCAGGCCGTGGAGCACAGTTGAAGTTGTCTTGGATTTTTACAGACATGCTCTCGACTTGCACTATGTGTTTGTCATGGATACAACACAGGGCTGTACTTTGTCTGAAGATCTACAAAACAGACAGGGACGGGGGAAGGAAAAGGTCTCCTCTCGTCTTGCAGATGCGAATGCAGGATTGAGTTCCTGCAGAGATGAGCCGACTGTCTCTCGGCGTGTCCGCTGCTCGTTCCCCGCTGCAGGGCAGGGTCTATCCCTGCCGCGGTGATGCGAGTATCCAAATACTTGGAACAGGCTCCGCTGCCACTGCAAGGCTGATGCAGCGGACGGCCGGGGCGGAAGGCCGGTCCGGACTGTCTGTCCTCTGTTGTTTGGGATAAACTAGTTGTGTTTCTCTGAGACACTGACGCTGGGGTTTCTGCACACTACTGTAGGCACGGGTGTTGCCATGGTGGTGTCGCGAGTTGGATTAGACATCCGACTTCACCTTTTCTGCGATTTCAGAGACATTCGCCAGACTTTCAGGATAGCCAACAGCTCGATTACATTTGTATTCTACAAATAGAGGTGAATTTGTCATAGCACAAAAAGCAACCAAATGGCGTCTGCCTGTCAAACACGAGACATAAACGACAAGTCATATGTCACGCCTTGTAGCCCGACGCGTCAAGTCTATTTACGGAGTAGTCATCAAAAAGCAAAAGTACCAAACAAAACACAGAGGCCTAGACGTCTAACTCCCAGATCGAGAACTCTACAGCCCCACATCACAAACTCCGATAGATCTGAAACCAGCCAGGATGACGGGTCTCGGGGATGCAATGGGTGCACAGCCGGTGGATCAACCACCTTGCATGTGAGGCCGCGGAAGAGCCCCGGCACAGGAAGGAGGAGATTTCTTTGGTCGCTCCAAATAAGACCCCTGTCTAGCCTTACCTGTCAAAGTGGCGATCGGGAAGAGGGGGGGGGGGTTCGGCCGGTTGATTGGAGTTGTATTGAATAGAGAGAATGGACGTGTGATATCAGATTGACAGATTGACAATTGAGGGGAAGACGGGGATGGCGCCGGTTGACTTTTGGGTTTATGGTGCGAATAGGATTGGTAGACTTGATTTAAGCTTGTGTACTTGTATGACACGGGGAGTGAAAGAGATAAAAGGATATAGTTTGAGTCTTTCCAGACGAGGTGCAAAATCAAGGTCTCGGACAATGAAGCTCTTGGCTCTTGGCGGACGTTGAGGGGCCCCATGCAAGGGATGAGTCTTATCGTCCTATCTGGATCTTTGCACTCCGTACAATATACTTAAGTAAAGTGAGTGCAGCTGTTAGTGAGATAGTATTTGAATAAGAACAATTCCGTATGAAGTAAGTGAGAGGTGTACGGAGTACGGAGCATATTGGGCGCAATTGTCGGTCAGTGGGTGTTAGTTGGCATGTGCCATCGCAAGCCCTAAGCATTCGAACCTCAACGCCTCGACATGTCGATCCAAGACCATCCCACATCCCCGGCCAGTGGATCCCCGCCCGCGGTCCCCGGTGCAGCCGTTGTGGGGAACGTACGAATGACCGCGCATCGAGAATTCGATAGGTAACCCGTGTATTCGTGTTCTCATGCTAGCAGACCCGGGATCCAGGATTCGATTCTATCGCTAGAAGTTAGTTTTCTGAAACGGTTGCAAGAAGACGACGGTGAATTTGGAATGATCATGACGCACTACATACGTGGCCGGTTTGGTCTGGCTGTGCATATTCTTGTAACGGGTTGGCTGCTACAGGGCAGAAGTCAAAAACTGCTAACTAGCTGAGGTGTTAGTTTGTCCTGGCCTAGGGGAAGGTTTGATGACGCCCTTCGCCCTTGTTGGTTGTCCAGGGCTGGCGGGCTGTGTATGTATAATCCGGAGCCCCGTGCGTGGGGGCGAAGGACTATGATGCATTTCCCACCGAGGTGGAGGAGAGGAGCCATTGTTACGTAGTCCTCATTACTCGGTTTTAAGGAGGCTGCGGTGGTATCGAAGATGCCTTCGATGATCGTCTGAGATCCGCAGTCCAGCATTCCGCAAAACGTCTCCATCTCCTAGACAACGAAGTAACAAAGCATCATTCAGGCTTGAGTTAAAATGTGGTGGTTTCTAATTTTGTCCATGTTGGAAGTATGATGTAGTGAGACAATTTTTGATGAATGCAAGTTTCCAGAATGCAGATTTTGGGTCATAGAGACACAGACCACGGAGGCGCCGTATTCCTCTATTCTGTAATTATGGACACCAGGTTGAATAAGAAAAATAGTTGTCGCAGCAGTGATAGCATGACATGATTCAGTGAGGCATAGATGAAGACCGTTGATAGTAGCTTCGTAATAAAACAAGAGTGATGGTAATACAGCACGCGAAATAGCGCAAGCAAGACAGGAAAGAAAGCCAATTCAAAACAGCTGACAAGTAGGAAAATTAAAGATAGTTAGCTCGAGGGTATCGAGTCATGAGTCGGTAGTCATAGTCTGTGTAGCAGACATGATATTCGTTGCGTGGCGCGAGATAGCGCAATAGAGAACGTCTTTGAGCGCGTCTGTGTCCAGCCACAATCGGGTCTGGAGATTCATTATTTTCATTTGTGCGCGGGAAACAGAATCGGAGTTTTGCGTTAGGGAGTGGACGTGTTCGTAATCATCGAGACACATTGGAGACATGAAGACAGTGATATGAAATCGTTGGAGGGATCGTTGGTAAAGTCGGTATGTTATAGCATGTTTTTTTCGTCCGTTAAAATTGAACCCAGAGAACCGGAACGCCAGTGGAAATGCATCAGATGGTGGTAACATTGGTCTTCTTGTGAGACTTTTGGGGTTTCTGGCAGTTTAATGAACGTAGGGAGTTCATGAAACGCTCGAAGAGGGGCCTTTGCTCGCGAGCTGCTGTGATCGGGGCGTGGGCGTACTGGTCGTAGCAGAATGCTGTTAACTTCTCCTTCTCACCCTTGTCGGAACTGGAAGAGTTGGAAGTGGGGTATTCGGGGGATTCGGAGCGCTGGCGGCGTCGGAATTGGGCCTGGAAGGCGGCAGCTGCAGAACGATCTACGTCCGAGCTGTTGAAGCTACTGTTCTTGCGGGAACGAGGAGGGCGAGTCAGAGAAGCGGAGGAAGGAGCAACAAGGCGCAATGTCTGCAGGGCATTGTTGGACCGGACAGCGTCCTTGCTAGTGCTTGGGCGGTCCATGCTAGGACGGAAAGCTTCGGGGATAGGCTCTCCAAGGATATCCTCTGACAAGCATGGGAACTGCTCAGAAGCCTGGCCATCAAGCATGGTCTGGTGAAGTCTGGGCTGTGACTTGGCGGCACGGAGCTTAGCACGGCTGCGAACCTTGCGCAATGTGTCGATGGGCCGTCGAGACATAGATTTACGGCCAGCAGACTCGGAGTCGGAGTCGGACTCCCAAACAGACTGCTCGCAGAAGGCATCGATGGTAGAGATAGAAGGCCGCTCCATGGAGGTTGCGGTCCACTGGCGGGAGATTGGTGGGGAGCTGGCCACAGGGCTAGGAACGGGACTAGGGCAGTCGTTGGCGGGGATGAAGAGAGGGTGATCAAAGTGGGTCATGTGAGGTTCCATGGTGATGGGGTTGATCAGCGATGGAGGGGAGATCATGGAAGGGTCCAGGGGAGGGCGGGTTCCAGGGCTGGATTGCTTGCGACGAGATGCGCTTGGGGAGCTCGCCGTACGCGTCAGGTTGAGGACGGCAGGAGGCTGCTTCCTACGGCGGGACCGCGAAGAGCAGGATCCTGTGACATCCTCGTAGCCCATGGTGATGGTTGTAGTAGAGTCGTTTGAGTGTTGGAAGCAAGGTGTAGTGGGACGGGTATCAGGGGGGTTGAGAGGCGCCACCGGCGGGGGAGGTGGAGGGGGGAGAGAGTATGTAGGTGGTGTAGATGCAGGAAGATAGAAGCGACGACGAGGCTCGATCTGGACCTCGTGTGCGTGTTTGTATAGCTGCTGAGTGGCCTCTAGAACGGCGTCGGGGCAGCTTGGTGAATCGTAGGAAGAAGAGAATGAGCTGCTTGGTGTTAAGTCGGGAGTGGTGCTGTCTGTTTGAATGGAGCTGAACGAGACGTGGCTGCTGTGCAGCGGACTGTCTTCCTCCGTGGAGGAAGTGTATCGGTGGAATCTCAAGCTGTTCTCCAACTCGACCTGTGCAAGTGTAGAGCGGTCTGGTCCGGGGTATTGTAGTGGGTTGCCGATATCCTTGTTGTGGTTCAAGGACAGTGTGTAGTATTGGTTTGCGTCTTCAAAGCTATCATTGCGCATGTCCGATGTGTAAGGATTCCAAGATGGCGTGGCAGCCAACGATTCTTCGAGGTAGAATGGATCGAGATTTGACTCTTCCAGGACCTTTGGGCCAGCCGGGTAGTAAGATGATCCTCGCTTTGCAGGTGAAGGCGATGGGTAACAAATGGTTGTCTCTGATCTATTTCGATCTTGATACAACACGTCCAACTCGCCTGGACAATAAAGACCTCTGTGATCCATGGGACTGTGAGCTCGGGTAAGATAAAAGAGAAGGAATCACGAGTAAGCAAGATCACAAGGATCTAAGCACAGTACAATGGATCGAAGAGAGGAGATTTGCCACAGGAGAGAAAGAGATGGAATGAGGAATGAAATGACCGAAGTGGAGGCCTGGGTGAAGGGGATATGTTTATACCAAAAATAACCTCGAGGACCTAGAAGCCCTACAATGACCCGGTGGCTAGGCCGAAAAAAGCAGATCCATGCCAATGCACAATGTAAACAACAGAAGCACAGACGATCATGACCTATCTAACCTTGCATGGTCCCCTTCCGTAGGGATGGGGTTGCAGCAAGGACCCTTCGATTGGGTCCCCCAGCAAGGGCGCGCGGAAGCCGATCCGTACAATAGCTCGAGGAAACATCCCGAAGCATACGGAGTACAATGTGGATTGTATCTATGTCCCCATGTTCTTGTGTTCTTTTGTGTGCTATTGTGTTTCCTGCGTGTCTGTGATCTGTGATCTGTGCTATGTGCAATGGAAGCCAAGGAAGTGACACGAGGTATTTCGTACCACTAGATTTCTCACTCCAACATTTGAAATAAGTTTCAGCCTGTCAGAAACAACAGCTAACATCTCAAAGAGAAATCAATCCTACATCTGCACTCTGCAGAAGTCCTGTGCAGAGAAGGCTGGGATGGGAAATGTGAGATATCAAGAGACAGTCTGCGGAGTTACCGGGATCCGCCACTAATGCTGCCGATCGCCGTGACCTATATGGTCAATTGCTCTGTCACTTTGTGGCTGTACTTTGGCACTTTAGTACTTTAATACTTGGATGACTTTGTCCTTGGTACTTTATTTACTTTATGTACTTTATGTACTTTCTGTATTTTTCAGGTCTTTGGTCAACTGTGTTGTACATTCTTTGCATTCCTAGCAACGTTAAAATCCGAGCCTCACAGTTCGATGCCACAACGTTCCATCTCGGAAATTGTTTCTTAAAGCAACTACGTCATGGGCTCATTTTATTTATTTTTGTTTTTTATTGTTCTTCTTGCTTTTGAGAAATGGCTGGCTAGATACCTTTAGTGCTTTTTCTATAGTCACATCAGGTTTTGTTGCACCTTTGTAGGGTCGAAGGAAGAGGAGTTATACTTACTCCCTTGTCTTCTTAGTTTTCCTAACTATATCTCCTAGTTTTGTCCTTAATTCATAATAAACCTATACCTAGATTGAATTTAGTCGGATCAACCATCCTGACGTTCCGTACTATAGACCCGATGGTCGGACGCCCAAAGAGCCGGGCTGATACCCTGACAGTGGACAGATCACAAATGTTGTGCATCTGTAACTCTCGACATTGTGCTGCCATTGGTTCATCAAAGAACTCTTTCTCTGATTGATTTCCGATCCGACCATACAAATTCCCCAGGAGCCTGTGAATGTATCGTGTGTGCTGGATCCAAATCCAGATATTGCTCCATCTCATGAGGTTCCAGTTTCATATTGTATAAACCCGAATTTGCTATCATTCTATAATCTCGCCAATTTACAAACCCTCAAGCAGCCCAAAAAAGGCCAAAAAAGGCCAAATCAAAACAAAGCAGAGACATATGCTCAGCTAAGCCAATAAACCCCACATTCCATCGAAAAGTGTGACTTGCATGCATCCCGCTATACGTACAGCCGAAGTGCAGCCATCCCGCCCATGTATAAGTATCCACGCATCCCCCAGTAGTGCCCCTGATCTGCAGGCCCAATACCTCTCTATCGTCCAGTTCATGCACTGTGCGCGATCTCTGAGCGATTGACTCGCCGCGGAAGTATCCTCTGCAGAAACCCTCGCCTCCCATCATCCCGGTCACATTCTTGTCGTTAGATGTTGAGTGCAGACACTTAGAGTTTCGAATAGATTTGTTCACAGTGGACTAGCAGCATCTCGAGTGCAACATAACTCCATCTATCAAGTTCTACCTAGCTCCAGAAGGGAGTAACTATCTATCCAAGGGGAAAAATGGAACAACAAACCAGGACATCCACAATTCCTCGATAAAAACAAAACACCTCGATCAAGGACTTCATCTCATCCGAGATGAGAACCAGAATCAAAATTAAATATCGACGATGATCATCAAAATCCAATATCCCAAATTCACAGACCTAGAACAGATCCCTACCCAATGGAATCCAACTCACCAGTCTCCGGAAGTGTCTCGCGAACACATATTCCTGCAATTGGCCAATAACCCCAAAACCCATGAAACTGGAACAAGGAAGAACTGAAACACCCCCGATCTAGGACCCCCAAGCTCCCGAGCCAAGCTGCAGACTGCAAGGCATGCTTGAAACCTACCTCCATACTGGGATTTTGGAGAGTTTCCGGGTTTCGTATTCGTGCGTCCGCGGCGGTGCGGGAAGACCTTCCCGGGCCCGACTGAGCTATCGAATTTTCCGATTCCGGGATGGCCCTTGCTGTCCTTTTGCTCCTGGGGTCTAGAGTCTAGACCTTGGGCAGGGGGTTTATCACTAGTATTACTGAGGTTGTAGTGCTTCTGGGGCCCTCGTGTTTGTTTTGGGGTGTCTCGTTGCGGTCTCGGTGGGGTCTTGTATTGGGGGACTCCTGGCTTTAGGTATTGGATTTGGGGATAGCTAGGGGTTTGTGCTAGCTATATTGCATACATGTATTGGTGTCTAGGTAATTAGATCTAATTTTGTACTCCGTAGGGGAGACGTCGGAATGTCCTAAACTACCTAGGTATCGCTTTCGCATTAGATTAGCACCGGGGGAGGCTTCGGTGCGGCCGAGAACGGCGTTCCCGAGAGATGCCCGTGCCCACTTCTGGTTGATCTAGACACGTCAAAAGATAGGTTCCTTTGCATTTGGACATGGCTTCTATACTTAATTGGATATTCAATTGAGCCAATGGAGTGTACAACTGCGCGAAAAAAAAGCTGATCTACAATATAGAAGGCTAACTATAGCTGAAACTATTCAGTGGGACACTCGTACTATGTAACTAGTTACTGGTTAGTTAGCTCTTGGTTTCATGTGAGAGTGTTTCTGTTATAGATTTTCAGGGCTGAGCAGATACTAACTGACCAATAATTGCGAAAATATACAGCCAATATATACCAAGCCAGTTGACTTATTCCTTTTTAACCAAGTGCCCAAAAAGTCACTCAAGGGCTGGCCCAAGTGGCCCACTTTGTATAGTGATTTGGTCGTGCACAGACCACCTCCATACAAAAATTGTCCCCCGGAGCAATTTCTAGCCACTTTAACTGTTGTGTGCACTTTTACCACCAAAATGAGGTCGGTGGGTATGTATATAGACAACGTTAACTTGTCTTCGTATCTTTCCTGTCAGACTGACCCCCTTTCTAGCTGTCATAGTTGCTGCCTCGCGCCGCACTTCAGATCACCCACGACAACGGTACTATCCGGGACCTAGAATTGCCTGATTCCCCTACAATCTCCTCCCCGTGCAGTGTTACGGGTCCCTTCGGGGGCTTCCGCGACGCCCGGCCTGGATTCTATGGGCGCATCTGCTCCTGTGACCGAAGCCGGGTGTCATTTGGACGCACCCTTGTAACATGTTTATCGCTCCGTCCCGGCACTTTCTAGTGTTGACAAGGCCCAGAGACATTTGTCACACTTTTACCGGTTTTTGCAGTTTGAGGTGTTTAGGAATTACAGTTAAATTTGAGGTACCTGAATAATCAGCTTTTAACCTTCCATGTTTGGTTGGGACCTCGGGACCTGTTTTCCCTTTATCCGCCCGGGAACAGCCAGGGCTGGAGGCGATGTCACTGCGGGGAGATGCTGAACAGTGCCATGTAAATCCATGGATGAACTCGATGTAACTATCCTATTAGAAGTAGAATGATGTAGCCATAAGTTGCAGTTATGTAGGTATTTAGTTATTGCAACAAATGGAAACAAATGGAAACAACCTTGGAAAGGGTTGCGAACTGTGGGGGGGAAAGTAGTTCGCTCCAACGATGAACCAGTGGATCAGATGGGGACTAACCAAGATATGTGAAGATAAATACTCCATAGACTGGAAATAGACTGGAAATAATACAATAACAAAAAAAGAAATGAACATAATAAATAGTCTGGTGAGTCTCGAATGGTTGAAGCTATATATATATATTTGGACCACCTACATCTTATGACAGTACTCCGTACATATATATATGTTGTTGCCCAACATCAACTACAACAGTGTGTATCTGCCAACACATCATGATATATTTAGTTGGATTCCAAGGTTTTTGTTAGCCTGGAAAGTCAACCATGGCACGATGAAATTAAATTTGCTAGTTCATCAGCTTCCGTTGTAGCCCTAGAAGACCTCCTATCCTTGGACTTCTTACTCTGTACTCCGTATGCTACACATACACCTGCACATACACATGTTCTAAAAATTGCATAGCTTGGGACTATTCAATCGCACTATTTACAGAGTACCTACGTACTATAGCGCCGGTCCGTGCGACCGGTTCAGGTGCAGCTAATTATTGAGGTATTGCTTCCCCCCAAATTGGTTGCGCAGCGACGTTATGATCTGGACGCGTGACATTGAAATATTGAAGATCTGACATACTACCTATGAAGTATCGAGGTATCTACCTAGTTACCTACAACATAGGTAGTGTATAATAATCCTGGGAAAACAAAAAAGCAAAGTGACGAAAGTCTTGACTTGGCTTGATTAGGGCAGGAACCGCGCTGGCATTCCTGCCTTAGGAGAACGCGGATTACCATCCAACTTCTCAACTTCCAAGGTTCAATATTCTTCTTCTTCATCTCTTCACATTTGAACTTGAAATCCGGGCAGCCGGACTTTGAGGGTTGGCGCTTCATCCCCATCCCCGAAACACATTTGGTGCGCTGCAGCTACAGCTGCGGCAACCCCAGCCATCTCAATTAACCAGCCACCTCACACTCCCACCATTTCTCGTCCTTTCACCTCTTCTGTTTTTGAATTGCTTCTGTTTTTCTCCCAATTACATTATATTGTGTATTGAGCATTGATCTGTACAGCCGTTGGGGCTGTCAATATTCCAATTCGGAGCGATCGGTCATTTTGCGATCGCGATCTTTGAGAGCTATCCGCTGCCTCGATCAGTGACGCAACACTCAAATTGTCGTCCAATCCACAATTTTACCGACCATTCTTAGAGGTGTCTCGACACGCTGGAAAAGCGTCTGACGAAGCCCACGAATCTTACGACCCATCAACGTTAACGACCTTTGCGCGGCAACGCCAGCCGACTGTTCAACGACCTTCTTCTGCTTCAGCCGATTCCCAATTGAGACCCCCGAGCGCTTCTGACTCTCAGCGCCCCTTACGTCGTATCCCTCGCCAGAGAGAGGTCAGCCAATCACTCCACCGTCGAGCGGTCTCTTCACGCGCCCCGGTTCCACACCCCAATCGACCTCAGCCGGCGCGTACAACCCCGGTCTCTGTACAACACCCCCCAGCCAGTGGCAGCGCACACATACGTCCGGCCCTTTCCGAAGCGGAGACCGACGACAACGGGTCTACCATCGACGACCCGTACCAACTCCTCAATACCTCATATTGGCCGCAGCGAACCACCGGAGTCTCGTCGCGCACCGCATCGGCAATCCTTTTCGCCCTCGAGGAAGCTATCCGTGGACCGCTGCAGCTCTCCACCGACTGGGACGAGGTGAAT
This sequence comes from Penicillium thymicola, assembly GCA_030142185.1. Lineage (NCBI taxonomy): Eukaryota > Fungi > Ascomycota > Eurotiomycetes > Eurotiales > Aspergillaceae > Penicillium > Penicillium thymicola. The sequence goes on from LACB01000050.1 coordinate 51,451, forward strand.
GCTTCTATGTCAGACATGGTAGGCGTCGCTGGCCCCGCTGGGCCTGTGGGCAATAGCCGTGTTCAAAATGGTGGAACCCGTGTACCCCAGAACCCCATCTCAGGGACATCACAGCCACCGAGTGGGATGAGGACACCTACGGATATAATGAGACAACGCCGGGATCGAGAGGCTCGCCGCAAAGCGGAACACGAGGCCCGAGAGAGGGAACAGGAGGAATTGGAACAACAACAACTAGAGCGAGAACAACAGGCTCAAGCTGAGGCTCAGGCCCAGAAACAGACCCAGGCTCAAGCCCAAGCTCAACAGTACGCCGCTGGCGTTGCCGCCGAAAATGTCTCCCAATCAAGAATTAGAGCCCCACGACCACCAAGGGGCCCCGAAGGACAGCCCCAGGCCATGCCTGTCGCTCCAGGGCCACCGTCCGGTTACCGACTAGCAGCAGCAGATGTTGCGCCGAGTACCCGACCATCAGAATACCAGACCGCACCACCAACTGCTACGACGGGGCAAGCGGCTAACCAGCCACGGCCGACACAAGGAACTGGTCAACAGCCTCAACACGGTCGCTCGCAAAGTGCGGCAGAAGTTGGAGGTCAACCCAGACCCAGTGGGTTCTCCAAATCCGCCCAGGCCCTACACGCAGGACAGCCCGGTGCTCCCCAAACCCTTCAGCAGCCGAAACGAGTTGGATTTCCGCATGCATTCGAGCGATGGGAAACGCTGTCTTCACACTGGGAGGGTCTCACCAGCTACTGGATGCGCAAGCTGGAACAAAACAATGACGATCTAGAGCGTGATCCGCTGAGCCAACAATTGGCTCGACAGATCACAGACTTGTCTGCTGCCGGTGCCAACCTATTCCATGCGGTGGTTGAACTGCAACGCCTACGAGCGTCCTCCGAACGAAAGTTCCAGCGCTGGTTTTTCGACACCCGTGCTGAGCAAGAACGCTCAAAGGAAGTGCAGGCTGACCTAGACCGCCAGCTCAAAGAAGAGCGACAAGGCCGAGCCGATGCCTTTTCTGCCGCCCAGCAATCCGAAAAGGACAAAATCAAGGCCGAGGAACTACTGAAAGAGATGCGCCGGGAACTTCAAATCTCAAAGGAGGAGGCACGTCGTGCCTGGGAGGAACTTGGCCGTCGTGAACAAGAAGAGCGGGACCGAACCAACTCCCTACGCAATGGAGAGCCCACGCTCGTTGGAGGCGTTCAGGTTGTACCTATGGTTTCTGGTCTCCCTAGTCGTCACACCACGCGCCCACAGACCCGCGAGGGCCCATACCCAGGCGACCCTACGGCCACAGCCACAGGCACCGACGCGTATCACGGCAACTCCGCGGGAGGCGCCGGCGGACAATATTACGAAGATGGCACGCCTATGTCTCCTACAGGATCCGACCCTTTCATCGAACCCAAAAAGGTTGACCCACCTACCTCAAAAGCCCCATACCCGCGTCCACTGTATGAACATGAAAATACAAGCGTGCCATACCCAGGCCCCGCGACTTCAGAACCCGACGCACGCTCCTACGTCGGCAGCAGTGAAGCGGGCGACGACGAATATGCTCACTATTCCCACGACCCGCATGGCAACTCCTTAAGCTACCCACCTGGTCCCCCTTCAGAGGGAAGCGAGGAGTATGACCACTCCCTGCCAGAGGGTCACTACATGTCCGACAGCGCCTATACCTCTGCCGGCTCTTCCGCCCCTCCGCCAGCGCCCACCTCCGCTGCTGACTACAGCGGCGCCGGGTGGGGTCCTGGCACTGGGTGGGAGTCTGTGACACCGCGCCATCGTCACCCCACGCGCCTGAGTGATGTCCTTGAGGAAGATGAGCCAAGTCGCACGAATCCTAGCCGCGCTAGTTTGGCTAGTCGCAGCCAGGCGAGCCGTAGCCAGGCCAGTCGGAGCATTCTTTAAACCACGTTATTGGCCTTGTGATGTGCCCGGTCTGGGACCAAGGTGTTTCGCGATGGATTTTGCTCCGTGAACTGTTTGATGCATACATAGAGAGGTTCGCCCCTATATTCATATCGAATGTGCTACTTTTATATTAACTTTTCCCAAGCAGTCTTATTCTTACTGGCTTGCTTTTCTGCTTGTTGTTTGTACTTTGCCTGTCCTTTCCTTACCTGTTTTTGTAAATTTGGCGTTTAATTCCCCCAATCCCCCATATTGCAGTGTTTCTTGTTTCTCTTGTTTCCTTTGTGATTTAGTGTTGTTTTCAACGGCGTTAATACTTAATTGCCCATCTACTTTTCTACGTAGTACTATATGTAGGGAGATGCTTATCCTTCTACAAGTTACCCATCTACAATAGAACAGAGATAATCAAAATCACTTTCATACATCAAACAGTTCGATAAAGCGCAGTATGTTCGCCAAACCCAAACCGATCAACCATCACCCAGTCCAACCAACGAGTCCAACCAACGGCCCGACCAGACATGATGACCAGTAGAGGAACGGCCTTATTCACCATCCTTGACTAAATCACTTCCCCTTCTACCTCGGCGTAATGAGAGTCAAGATCCCCTCACCCCGAAGTATTCTCCTGACCATTATTCGCATTAGCACCACCACCTTCGTTCCTCCGATTCCGCCTGTATGTAAGCGAACCGCGAGTCTTCTCAGCCCAAGCCTTAAGACACTGCGGACCGCGCAAACACCAAATCAAGATCTCCCTGGTCGCCAACGCATCCTCAAGCGAATTGTGTCCCTCATCATCGCCCCGAGTCTGAACCCCAACCAACTCCTTCGCAAGAGTCTCAAGGCCCCAAATACGAGGCAAAGCCGTCTTGGACGAAGCATTCGAAAACACCGCCTCGCCCGTAACAACAGACGTGTCCACAATCCGACCATGAATCAAACTCAATGTCCGCAGAGCATGCTGAAGAGCATGGCCGATAAGAACGGTGTCGCGATTCAGGAACTTCCGCAGTGCACCACGTGCATCCGCATTCGAGACGAGCACGTTACCCTCTGCGATTGCTGCGTCCATTTTCTCCTGTGTGATGCCGCTGACCGGTGTCAGCCAGTTCGTCACTGGTGCTGTTGGTGTCACGCAGCTGTTTATCAGGACTTCGCCGGTGAGGAAATCGATCGCGGTGATGAAGGCTAGTTCGCTGGTGCAGGTTGTAGTCTCGATCATTTTGCAGTCTAGGACAATTGCCTTTCGGTGTGTTGAATTCGCATTTGTAGGGAGGGGGTCGAGGTGGTGTTGGTGTGGTTGGCCGTTGTTCTCACAGGATTCTGTCTTGATGGTCCTTGGCGCGTTGTAGCCTTGGGAGTGTAGGCGTTTCGAGGAGTGGCATGTTGCCAGCAGGTATCTGAGGATTAGGGTTTGTTCGAGGGGTTCGAGGTTGGTCCAGCGGTGTGGCATTGTGCTGTAGACTAGACTGAAGGTTCGGGCTCTTGGTGGGGGTTGGATGGAGAGGGATCGGGTTGTTATGTTTGTTGCTGGGGTTGATGTTGTTGCTCTGCCTGATTCGTTTGCTTCCGCAGTAACGGGGTCGTGGTCGTGGGCGGATAGATGCAGTGAGGAGTGGGAAAACTGATCCGTTTTTTCTAAGATGGGCACTGCGAAATGATGGGATTGTGTGGATTGAGAGATTGTCTCCGCTTCCGCTTCTTCGTAGTGACGAACTAGGAATGGAAGGTTTCCCATGGATTGAGAGTGCTTTTCTAGTGACTGAGTAACCTTTTCTGCTTCTTGAAGGACCTGCACTAGGAACTGAGAGCGTTCCAGGGGAGGGTCCTGTTCCAGATGATGAGAAATTTGTGAAAAGGACTGAGAGACTTGCTCTGCTTGTTTAGTGGCCTGTTCTGGGGACTTGGAGATTTCCATGGACTGAGGAATCTCCGTGACTTGAGAGTTCCGCACTGAGGACTGACAGTTTTGTGGAGGTTGTGAGCCTAGGTGGGGAAAACGCGCGACTTCCTTTGCTTGCTGAGAGTACTGTTCTGGTGAGGGTGAGTCCCGCGCGGGAGAATGTGTAGCCCGTACAGGAGCCCGGAAGACCTGATCAGCTTGTTGAGGCTCTTGATCTTGGTTGAAGGAATTAGAGTCCGAGAACTCTTGGGAAGACTGACAATTCTCTTTTGGGAACTGGGGGGCCTGCGGCGGGGCTCGATAGACATGTACCTTGTTCTTCATGCGACGAGGATGTGTTTGATGGACTGGAGTTGGTGTCTGACGGCCCTCAGAGGCTGCTCGATTATGCGCCACCTGGTTCTGATGGCCCCAGGGAGGGGATTGATACACAGGAGAAGATGTATAACGGGGCGGAGTCGGTGTCTCGTAGGATCCAGCACGCCGCTGATAGAACCCTGCTGGGGGTCCAGGGACTCTCACTGGTTGGAAGACTTTATCAGATGCTTGGTAGAACCCCAGTGGTACTTGAGTAACTTGTCCTGTTAGGTGAAAGGATTGAGCGGCTGGCGGAAAGCCTCGAGAAGGCACCCGAAAGCCGTGGGAAGGTTCTCGATAGACCTTTACTGGGACTTGAGGGACGTTCACTGGTCGTGGAGGCAGTGGATGGCGTATTTGATGCAATTGGTGTTGTGAATGAAAGACTTGAGCGTGTGCTGGTTGGCCGAGCTTATTTCCCTGATTGAGCCAACCGGATAACTGACCGGGCTGCATCATTGATCGTCGTCGTATTTGTGCCGGTGGTTTCCTGGTATTTGTAGATGGTTGCCGGGCATAGGCGACTGGTGGCTGGGCCCGCGTAGGCGGACGAGGTCGCATTAGCGCTTGAGTCGACGGTATGTTTTCTGATGCGGGCAATGAGACCTTTCGGATTACAGGCCTGAATTTGCCTTTGTTTTTCCGGTTGTGCGTAAATTTGTAAGGGTCTTTGGGGTGTTTCTCGTTCCTGTGCTTAACTAGATCATCCTTACATGCAAAGATTGCGTCGCAATTCATGCATGGGAAGAGGTTGTGCTGGTCCTGTATATGATCACAGAAGGCCTGCTCTGATCTGAACTTCCGGTATTTGCACACAGGACATCGAATTTTGATTCCTTTAGGCGGTTCGCCGCCGGGATGACCATTCTTAGGACCTTTGCAATCCATAGTGGGTGCGTTGATGGATCGTAAGTACCCTCAGAAGCCCTGGAGATGAAAGAAGGTAAGATGGGATTGTCGGCCATAAACACGTTTATATGTGCTTGATACCGCACCTATGCGCTGCCCAACGAACCAGGCACCATATGTGCTATCAACGTTATTAGTATAGACGTTGCACGTTATTCGCACGGTACTCGCACGGTATTCGCACGGTACCTCCACGGTACTCGCACGTTAAAGCCGGTGTCATGTCTGCTATTCACACTATGAATTAGGTTATACTGCAAATGTAGCCCATGATAGAATGTTTGATGTCAGGCAGTGCGTGCAAAGCATGTCTACGGCGACTAAGTATGCCACAGGGATAGTGGACAGGGTTAGCTTCGGATTTAATGCATAAAGTGATGCCTTAATGCCTTGATTTGGTATGGCAGAAAAATCAAGATACCTGAATTACAACTATAGAGGCCTTCGGGTGCCTGAATATGTAGTATCTAGCTCCATGAGTATGAAGCTATTTCTGCCATACAAAATCCATACATCACATGATTTTTAGGCGGTTTAAGTGTGGTCCCGAGCAAAGTCTTGGGCCTAATATATATACCGCTGCAGCGACAATCGGAAGTTCCGATTGTCTCTATGATCTTTTGGCATAGTTAATTAACTAACTAGCGGTCAAACCTTGGAATCCTGTGTTTGAATCTTGTTGCACGCAGCGTACTACGCTAGACAAAGCAATCAAGCCAACAAATACCTTATATAGCCATCAACTGCCCAGCCCACCTCACCTTTCTCTGACTTTTCGTTGGGACGTCCCCGTGTTATATATCGAAGTTTCATCAAAGGCAGCTCAACTATATTCTTTAATGTTGGTATTGATTTGAAATATCTAAAAATGTTGAGTCGGGTCATGTTCTGCAGTCGTGATCTCGCTCCTTCCTTTTGAAGGTGACAGTCGCACTTTCCTCGTGAAGAGGCAGTCTCTCAATTGCTATTTACGATCCTATCTAGTCCTCTTCTCGATTCTGCTTCAACAGTTTGATGGAGAGCCACAATTCAGAGTTCAAAATGCTGGCTGGAAATTTCATGTCGATACCCAGCCAATGAAACCTATCGGCCCAAACGGTGAGAATTACTGGATGTCAATTCTTGACGATGCTACTCGACTTGGCGATGGACCAACCCTTACAGGCAAAGGCGAAGCTTTTCATAAGCTTGTTGAATACTGTGATCGTGTTAAACTCCGCATCGGCCGCTACCTAGGCATTGCTCGCCTGGATGACGGATCGGAATTCATGACTGTTGTGGCGGCTACGGAGTTGTAGGACCGGAAAGTAAGGAGGAAGAGAGTTGATTGCTATGGAACGGCAGGATCTGTCAACTATGTAGTTATGTACCTGCTGAGAGGTTGATGTCTGAAGCACCAACGTTGCGGCCTGAGGCCACCACCACAACAATGACCTTTCGTGAGTGGGGAACAAAGCGTGGTATGACTTTTGAGATCACCCTCCCTTGCACGGCGGAACCAAACGGTGTCATTGAGCGTTATAGCGGCTATATTAACTGTTGTGGTGGTGGCCTTGATTCTTCCTTCCATAGCAATCAACTCTCTCCCTCCTCTCGCTCTGGCACTTACAATTCCGTAGCTGTCTAACAGGTTATGACGCCCTCGCTCTTCGAGCACTTCCTTTATCTCAGCTAGGAAGCATTTTATTTTCGTGCAGAGAGAGTCGCGATCAGAGATTTTTCATTGGTTGACCGCCCGATTTACACAACAACTTTTTCTGCTCTACTTTGGGGACATCTGTGGATTGGACCATCGAAGTTCATTCAATCACAACTAGAACTCGATCAACGGAGATCGGATCAAATTCAACGACGTCATTGACATCCAGCAACGGCGGGAGACACAAGGATGGACAACTACAACGGTGAGGTCCTTCTGGGACCAATACCCACAACACGACACCAGCATTCGGAGCTGGCGCACCGAGAGATCGGAATTGGGATGAATTGGAAGACACGATTCCATTCAAATATCGTGATCTTGGCAAGCCAAACCGGTTCTTGGGAAGCAGCCTGTCACGTGGACGATATGGGATTTTTCTAAGTCAGAAAGCCTATGCACAAGAGATTATTGTGAAGGCTGGCCTACAGACGGCTGCATCTGTCCAATTGCCTATGAAACCGTCCTACAAATCACATACGATCACATGTTCTAAGGATGACAAAGATGTGCGACGGGAGGACGATGATGCCACCCTGATGGAAGATCAACCAACTGTCACGCCTCGGAAGCAAAGGCTTATATAGAGGAGATTGACAAGATCAGATGGTTTGCCGATAAGTTAAGACCTGACATTGCTTTGGCGGTAAACAAGCTACAGCGTCGTGCAGCTGCACCAAGATTAGACGACATTGATGCCTTAAAGCAGTTGATACGATATGTTAAAGGCACGATGGAGCTTGGGATCTTGCTTGGTAAGCAGCCAAATATGCAGCTAGTCGGTTATGTGGATGCTTCCTTCCACGATTGTGAGGATGGAGAGAGCACCGAGGCTTTCATCTTGTTCTACGCCGGTTGTCCCGTTAGCTGGTCGTCGAGAAAAGAAGGGCTTGTCGCGAGAAGCAGCACATTAGCTGAGTACATTGCATTCGATGCTGCAGTGAGGGAGATAATGTGGCTGCTAAAGATCCTACAACAATTTGGGATGAAGCAAGATCTACCAATTACGTTGTTCATAGACAGTGACAATGCCTTTGCTATTATGCAAAGGGCACGAAGTGGATCGAAGCCAGATATCACTTTGTGAGACATGCAGTCCGAGAGGGAATCATCGTCTCGAAGTAATCCCAAGTGCAGACAATGCTGCCGAGATCTACCTAGGTGTTACGATATATACTAGACGCCTACTCTACTATAAGATGGAGTTCCTTCGTAAATTTTATGTTTCTAGATGGACTTTCGCACCTGGGCGGTCATAAAACCATCTGAGTAATTATGGATTTCATATGTAACCCGCAACTCTGACATTGTCAAACCTCACTTTCTATTTGCGTTTCATTATCCTCATATATAAATTAATGACCAGGTGAATCCCACCTTTCTCTTAGTTGCAGCTTGGTTTGATATAATATATCACTTCCGGGGACTATCTCTCTCTATATATATCAAAATGTGGACTTGGTATAAGGGTGAGGTTGTACCAGAAGAGCGTATGTAACCTTGCTCTTTCCTTTGGAACGTGACAATCTATTACGGATAAGGGAGAGAAATGCAAGTGTATTGGAAGTGCTAACTGTTGGAGAAGGGGGAAAGAAGAAGAGGGAGAGGAGAGCTATCTTGCTGGCAGTCCTGTCAAACAGGGTTCGTCTCGCTTACTCGTCTGCCTTTGATGAGGTTTGCTTCTAACCAAGGAAGAAAGGTATTCCAAGCTGTAAAATAGCAAGTCTTTGTTACACCCTTATGCTCTTGTACATTTCCATTATGGACGAAGGGATCGTACCGTGGCTTGAACCCATGTGGGATGAGCCACATCATTGAGCCAAATATTGCCGATATCCTGTGGCCGAAAACTGTCCTTCGCACTGGAAGCCAAGGCCTGGATTATGATACTGGAAGACACATGAACAGTTCGAGATCGACAAAGGTCAACAGGTGTGGTAACCCGACAGATCGTACGAAGCAAGCCAACTTCGATGCCATTGCATCGTCAGCAATCGCTTCAACACCAGCAACCACTGAGCGCTCCTACGACTTTGGTGGAGTAGCTATTACAACAGATATTGACGATAGAAACAGAGGTTTTGCCTGATCACCAACAACTATGTCGACAAAGTCTCCACATCTTCGTTAGAGGCCTAGGCTAGTGTGACAACTGCCATTTACGACCTCCGTCTCTACCTACGAGGAGGTGTCGAGATCTCCCATAGGGTCGCATGGTTGGCACTTGCCATATTAGTAGTTTAGTTCTCGTCTATCCTCCATTACTTTGAACAACTTCTACAACCACCACAATACATCACATTGCGCTTCATGGTCTCATATGCTCTGAAGGCTCTAACAGAAGTGATACATAGGGACACCAAGGGAGGGGGGGGGCTTGTTAGAATCGGTGTCACCAGACCCCTCCATCGATCCCTCCACTCAATTCTTCGTTCACATTGAAGCTAACGGAATTGGAAAGTACCTGAGAACCAACCACTGCCATCACCCAGTAAGTAATGAGTCAGAAGGACCTCTTAAATAGCTGCGAATCTGAGACACCCGGCGAGTGAACTCTCAGGCAGGCATAATGAAAGAGCCCCGTATCACCATGGGAGTTGGTTTAGCTTTGGTCTATGTGGGAATGAAAACTCATAACGCTCTTCTTCCATCCCCCTAATGCTGCATATCCTGGAGAAACTCATGCTAAGACTTCTGTGGGATCTGGTCTGCGTAGGCTACAAGTCCGAGAGCATGTCGGCGGAAGATCGGATTGTGGCGCACAGTGCTTGAAAGGATTTGAAACATCGAGGTGTAGTCACCACTTCAAATAATATCAATTTACCCTGACCTCTTGTTCAGCTCATATTTCTCTGAAAACCGATCAGAAGGAGACTCGTATGAGATGTGCCTTAGTACTATCTTGTCTAAATTCTATCAACTTAAGCAAGTGTGGGTTTATACTACGTGATACCAGTGAAGTATTATTTGGGCCTCACCTGCGTCTCGCTCTTTCCTTTTGAAGGTGACAACTGACGATAGGTCCTTCCCTGAGAAAACGTGCGTTCTTGCAGGAATGGCTATATTATCTCCTTTCAAAGGATCTTCTGCTTTTCCTTCTTCCAACCTACCCATTTCTCATCTCATCTCCAATTACCAACTACGAAGGTGCGATCCCTTAGCCCATGACCAATACCCATAACGCAATAAGCAGCTAACAAAGACTGGGTATTTACAGTTCGAGCTTCGCAACCTTCTTCCTCCCGTTACAACCATCATTTAACAAACCCTGCAAGTGAGTGGGAGACTCTCTCCGATCATTACTCCGTTTACAGCCGAATTGCACACATAAGGCTAATGGCGTTCGAAAAGTGACCGACAATCGGCGACTACCGTCACCCACCGATCAGAACTTAGGTCACCGAGTGCGAGGCAATCATCGAGCGAACGTCAGACAAAGGATTATGGGGCACGCCCGTATGATAATGGGCATTAGTGCGGGATTGATCAACCTCTACGGAAGCACTAGCTTCTCCTACCACTACACTCCAATGATCCCACTCATGCTCCTTACATTGGAGCGCCGCATGCTGGGGCTTATCAGTGAGATGGTTGCGCTGCAAGCCGAAGAAGATGTTGAGTAAATAATCTCCGGCCAACGTCAGGTGACAAAGTTTGCACATTTCGAGGAAATGGCCGAGTATGCAGTAAGGATAATATGAATCTGCTGCGATCTTTTGCTAGAGCCATTTCTCTGAGCGCATATTAAAAAAAGAAATTTCCTATCAGTTTTGCCTCAGGACCTTGTATACGTTCTATCACTGTAATCTCGGAAATGAGTTTGAGTTCAAACTAATTAGTATCAGTCGAGTTTTGGTTAAGCCTCATCTCACATGCTTTGTGATCATTCCATCTTCCTCCTGATGAAGGGTTTTCTCATAGTCCCTATCATTATCATGCTCCTTTTGCAAGATTTCCAGATGTTTGCGCTTTCTACACACCAACACAACCCAGCGACATCGCTAAATATCCAGTTACTCTCGCCTTTCGATCAATATTGGCTCTTTAAGAGCAGAGTTTCGAATTCTATTTTTACGTCACATATAGCTTACGGTGTATGCATTCTATCGATATGCCTAATTTGAAAGGCGTAGGACTCAACAGCCATGCTCTATCTATAGGTGACAGTTGCATTGTCTCGACAGCTATTTCAGACCTGTTCGACCATCCCTCCTGCTACCATTTCTAACGATCCCACAACTTTCCAAATCTTCCCAACTCCGAAAGAAATGATCACTTCGTCTGTCACTAGCATTGAAGACGAAACAATAGGCTAAGCCTGCCGGATACAAGTCCTCAAATCCGTAAAACATAACTATTAAATTTAGAAGGAACTATTTGATTGACCACCCACCGCCCTCATACTGTAGCGAGATGTTGAAATGACCTGGAATTACTCTCACTTTCCCATTTAATTGTTCTCTCTTAGCTTTCTGCTATTAATCCACAGCCTACGATCTATATATTGGGATCTCTAGTTTCAAAGTGATGGAAGTCTTGACTATCATTATCAGGGTACGTATATAGTGTAGGCCTCACTTGATCCTTCCTTCTAGAGTGACAAGTGAAAGTCGCTCTTCCGTCGTGAAAACGGACATTCTCGTATGAACCCCTATTTAATCGCCTCTCAAACACTCATCTGCTTCAACCTTCAACCATCAATGAGTAATAAAAGGTAACTCTACCTGGCCGCACGATCCCCTTAAATTTGCTGGAAAAACAATGAGCTAACCAATAATTTTGTACTCTAAGGGCTGAATTCAACGGTATCCCAAACCAGACATCACAAGCCCTCAAGATCGCCGAAATAGTGAGATATAAAAACCCCCTGATCCCCCGATCCCATGTTGCCAGACACAAAGCTAACAATATTGGAAAAGTGGCCGAAAGCAGGCCACTGCCATCATTTAGTGAGGGCCATCTGGAGGTGCTCTCACAGCTCCGAGCTCGAGAGGCACAATGTGTCTACAGATACGACACCATTATGGAGGACGTGACACTCATTGTCGGTGTGACTACACGTCTTAGAGATCTATATGACGCGGGTATAATGAGCATCTCCCAGGGAACTCCAATAATTCCGCAAAGACTGGAGCGTTAAATGGTGTGCCTACACGAAGAGATGATGCGTATACGGGGACAAGGGGTTGCGGACCAATGGACAATGGACAATGGACAATGGACAATGGAGTGGGGTCGCACAACAACCTTCTTTTTAACCCACTGTGGGCCATTACCTGTGGATAGGATCAACGTGATCTATCCAATCACATCAATTGGGAAGGTCACAGATGAAGGCACTGTGCCAGCGATTACAACGCCAAAACCACTGAAGACATGGAATGTGAAGATACCACGCACATATGCCGAAGCAATGGCATCACCACACAAAAGGGAATGGCAGGTAGCAATGGAAGTTCAGGTCGACAGGCTCACTGCCGCCAAAGCATTTGGAATAGTACCGCAGCCGCCATCTGGATCAATAGTCGTTCCAGGCAAATGGGTGTTCGATCTGAAGATCGACAAAGGTAATAATGTGCTAGAATTCTGTGCCAGATGGGTGGAGTGAGACAACAGACAAAGGCCAGGGCTTGACTTTGATGATAGCTTTGCCCCTGTTGTACGTGGTGAGACAATGAGATTGTTCCTAAGCATCGTTGTCATCCGAAATATGCTTCTTAAATAGGTTGATTGTATAGCTACCTACTTAAATGCTGTTAGTAATGACAGAACTGTCTTCATACGACAACCTATAGGTTTCGAAAAGATAGGACTGAATGGTGAGCGCCTAGTGTGCCTAGTTCTATAGGCAATGCACTGTCTTCGATGCGCGGGATACCTATAGTATAGCACAATTGCTAAAGCATTAAAAGAGATAGGGTTTGAACTATTGATTGACGAGCCCTATATAATGATATATAAAGAAAGAGGTATCTAGATCTTACTCTATATCGACGATATATTGATTGCTATATCGGATGAAGTAGGCATCAGCTAGTTTAAAGATATAACTCACCACCATAGAAGATGGAAGTGAAACACGTTACTATCTATTCATATTTATCTTCAACTTTCTAATCTAGGAGACTATGAAGGACACAAAAATCTGTTAACGAGTAGAAGAGGAAGGGGGCTCGCAACTTTGAGAAGCATCTAACCAAATGTCTAAGCTGGTACGTTCTTCAGGCGCTGCACCGTGACCGCGCTGTATGACACTAAGTTTATAACATCCAGTCATCAAAACAGCAATTTCCTGCGTCATATGGTTAAGCCAATTCATGTCAGGGAGGCAATGAGAGCAGTTGGGTAGAGATTTACCTTACACGCCCTCTTTGTGATGTTAGAATTTTGCATCTCAGCTGTTACGATACGTGATTTTCTAAGCTGCATGATCTCAAAATAAACTTAATTTTCAATTTGCTAGCCCACGATTCCTCCCTGTTTGATACTAGGTTGTGTTTGATTCCACAATCACGAAGTTACGTTAAATACACGAAACCTCGTACGATACCGTCACCGTTCATGAGTGGGGCGCACATAAGCTTCCCACGTGTTAGCGAACTTTGCCTCAATACTCCCACGTGACAAACCCAGTTTCAACGTCTTCCGTAATCCTCATCCTTACTGAGTACCGAAAGCATTCAACCTTGGAACTACGAGCATGGGCGGATGGGAAATATACTGTGCGATATGTGGTGGTCCCTTCTCCAGCGAAGTGGATATGGATCCTGAAGGCACGGACAAGGATTATTATCGGTACGAAGTCCTCAGGGACTGCAACTTGGAATGGCTAGACAGAGTCTGTGCTCTGGGTATTAATCACGACGCCTCTGGACACGATAAGTGTGTTACTATTGCGTACCCAAGACACTATGAAGAATATATGTTTATTGTTTTTAGATCATTCCTCACAGATGACGGTCGATATTGGGAATATGTAAGGCTCTTACCAATGTAACACACAAAATATAGGGTTAACCCCCGTATCGTAGGGCCAAGTCTACGTTTCCAGGGTAGATGGTGAGTTTGTATGTAACCATGTTCAACGGACTGGCTAACTCGTTTTAAGATCCTAATCTTCCCTGGTGGGATGATGGCGGTGATATTCCTATGACTGCGTATGCTGTCCCCTCACATTTTGTTACTCTTTCCTAATGCTTATAGTTATCATGATTTTTCCGAAATTGACTTGCCTTATGTGTTTCCTTTTCATGCACTTTGCTATCATGATATCCTTCAAAGATGTCTCCGTCAAGAGAGCTTGGAACAGATCAAGAAAGACGTGTTATTTGACGTCTTCGAAAATTTAAATGTTGATCCATACGTCAGGCTGCAGCTCAATTATGGCGAACCAGAGCCCCTTGCTGAACAGACTTGGCATCATCCTCAAGGCCAAGAAGTACGTTGCATTGTGGGATTTGATGACGCGTGAAGGAATAACAAACACTTACCACAACCAGAGTTTGGTCGTCAATCCGGTTCAAATTCCCCGGCTCGAGTCCGAACTTGATGTTATCACGAAATCCCTCGGCAAGAAGGCCGCGCCGGATCTGCATTCGCGGAGTGAAGATATTTTCAATAATCTCTCAGTTGAGTTACGACACGAGATTTTCAAACTTCTCCCAGCTGGTTCTATTCTCGCTCTAAAGGCCGCTTCATTGGCGATGCATAGTACTACTTTACCATATGGCCTTTGGAAACGCACGTTGAGGAGTGAAATACCGTGGCTCTGGGAGGTGCACGATATTGATGCTTTTCAGTCCCAAGAAGTGGAGGACAACATTTCCAAGCTACTTCTTGACATTCAGAAGAAGAGTCGTTACACATCCAAGAGTGATGATTACATTTTTGGACTTGCCAACAGGAGACGGATTTGGGGCGTCTGCGAACAGATTCGTAGCCGGTACTTGGAAAATGTCAGGGGTGTTATAAATACAGACAGCTAGCATTGCTGTTAACAATTGGAAAATATGATGGCCGCCTTTCATGATCGATTAACTTCGATGCGTGGACAGGAAAGGCCGGACGAGGCCTTCGCGCGAGAGCTGTGGCATCAACTCACAGGGTTTGTGCCCCGGGCGATGTGCTTGAGGCAGTAATTCTGCGCATCTACAATGTGAAATTCAACCCTTCATGTGTGAATGGTTGATCTTCCTTTCTTTGGTACTTGATCGCGCCGTGGAGAAAAAGCTCGGAAACAGCAGTACTAACTTCTAACTCAATAGGTTGTGGCTTTTCGATTCAGCTTCTCTTCAATCTGCAGTTTGCAGTCGGGATGAAGCTGTGGCTGAGGTTGCTCCGTATTTGATTCTAGGCTCAGGCTCCATCCCCGGCTCTAGTATGGTCAGAAGACTGTTGTTGAGATAACCTGATCCTGTTTGTCAGGACTGGCAGCTACAAATAGCTTCCTCTCCCTCTTCTTCTTCTTCTTCTCCCTCTAGCAGTCAGCAGCTAGCAGTAAAATACAACACAGTCATATTGCCTGCTCTCTTCGCATACCACTCAGTATTCGCTCGCCATGGAGTTGTACTGGAACTGGCTACAATAATTATGTGTTTCGGGACTTCGTAGGACGCATTAAACACAGTACTTGCAGGGTTGTGTAGGGAATCCACAATACTAGATAGCAGACGTGCCATTTATTAGGCCATGCGCGGTACAAGAAGACGCGAGGTCTTCAAGAAGCGCAAAGTAGAATGCTCTAGATTCGGTCACAGCCGGAACGCCCTTAGCTTCCGAGCCATGCGATTGTTCTAGCAAGATGATCAGGCCCAATGAAATGTCGAATTATCTACACCGTTTGAAAGTACAATAAAGATGATGCTCCGTGCGTTCTACAACCACGTAGCTATGACCGTTGGGACACATTTGAATATACGACGCCAATTTCACTCCAATCTGCTATTGATGTCACAGTACGATTAGTAAATCACATGGAATTTTGCTTTTGGAAAGCATGAGAGAAAGTACCCTGGTAAGTGTGGCGAATCCGCAAGCCCGATATCCCAATACTTCGAGATTCGAAGGACTGAATGGCCATACTTTCAAATCGATTTCTTCCCCCCTGAGCATAGTAGATCCAGCATGGAGTGGACTGGGAGCTTCGGCGACGAGGCCTGATTGGGAAAATGGGATAACAAACATATGCATTTATGCCTTCCATTGCTATAGCCGACTTAAAGGACATTCAATTACCCTTCAGGCTTTCTACTGCTAGAGACCTGAAGGGTTAAGTGCTGGCAACAAGTGCTGGACATCGCCTGATCTCCAAACGACACCATTAGGCTTCCTTGTTGGTAATGTTAATATCGAGGACGGTACGTTGGATCATCGATACCGTGGAACGGAGATGGTATGAATTAGGCTATGTGTTGTGTTCAGGTGTTGATTTAGCATAAACAATAACAAAGATCAACTAGGTGCATGTGAATAATTGGAAGGTCCCATCGCCCCATACGCAATGTTGTGCCTAAACATATCCTTGCTGGCCTACTCTGTGACTTGATGCCACAGCTCTCGCTCAATTTCCGCGTCGGCCTGTTCCTCTGCCCACAGGTTTATCAGTCGGTGAAGTAGATTGGCAATAATGAGTTCTAGGGTCAACAGAACCAGGATATCAGATGATTCGTTGGCATGCATTAAGGCCTCGAAATAACCCATGTGATGGGCGGCCCCTCGCAGGGCCATGTCTCGAAGGAATGATAGCTCAATGGCGCGAAGCCTCAGCTGCATGAGCAGCTCCAGCTGCTCATGGTTGGGAGTGGGAATTCGGCGTGGTCGATCCACTGTCTCCTTGTCAGCTTTGTGGTTGAACCGCGGATGGGAACAGTGCGTCGCTGGGTGTGCCTCACTAGTTTGGGTGGTAACTGAAGTAAGATCTCTTCCTTGATAGTCTTGACTGACTAGTAGAAAGCACCAGTCTCTGTGAGGTTATGATTTCGCGGCAAGCCTTGGTCGTGGGGTTTGCTATGGTGGGACGTCCAATGTTTGGAGAAGGAAAGAATTAGAGAGAAGAAGGAAGAAGATAGTGAAGGTTAATAGAAAAGAAATCAAATCCATGGGGTACGCATTACGACAGAAACTGCGTTTTCACGAGGAAGGTGCCACTGTCACCTTCAAACGGAAAGAGCAAGGCGGGTGAAGTGTAGCTATCACTCACATAGCGCAATAGCTATAAACCAACATCCTCAATCCTTCCCTGTCTTAGAAATGAGGTATATTTCGAAACACAACGCAGTCCTGGAATTGTCGCAATCGTCGAGGTGAAGGCGGCGCAACGAGACCGTACAGCATGCCCAAATGTCCTATAACATGAAGCAGCAGAAACGGTAGCATGGAACCCGACTGATGCGAACTCCTGGCAGTGTCCTCCTGACCAGTAAGCCACATAATAATATATCATTGAATGTTCCTATGTTGACAAGGACTCATGGATGCCTGATGACCTCATAGGACAACGATGAGAGGTACACTTTAAGATATATGAACGCATCCTTGGTACCAATGTGATAGTCAATAGAGGACCAAATAGTTGCAGAGTGATTTTAAGAAAAAGTAAGAATAAAGTGAAAGACAATATATTTGAACCTACCCGTAAACAATGACAAATGCCTGAATTTAATGCCTTAATGCCTGAATTAAGCCTTGTTTTAGACCGCTTTCAGGCCTCTCTATACAGTGTACTGTAACCAACTCGGCATGGAATAACAGGCGCCGTTAACCCATAAAAATGAAGCCTAACTATCCTCCTCCTTAATCTGGGTACCTCGAATCTTTGAACGCTTCAAATGTTGTGAGACTCCCCAGCTACCGATGTAGGCATCATCATCCTAGCTTACATTTGCTTTTCGTGAAGAGTTTGCTACAATTCTACCTAATGTAGTGGGGAACCCGGTCATTACCACGGACTGGCCTTGCCTGTCCGTTCCTTTAATGGATGTTTGTACAGTTTATTATGTAATCGTTGATGCACCGGCAGAGGATATAAGTAGGAGATAGTTCCACATTGACAATACACACTTCTACACCTCTCTAAATTAAATTTTGGCCTTTAAGCCTGGGTTCCTTTGTACCTAAGGGTGAGTATGGTGCTGAATGCACCCATATGCTAAATAGCATCCTGCCTTGAGCTCTCCCCTCTTCACTATATAATTTCAAAGCTATCAGGATGCTATAAACTTTGGGTTGTGGCTAGTGCTACCATTGAATTAACGGTCAGATTTCAACTACCAAAAGAAGGCAAAATCTCTCAGTGCAATAGCAAAATTTAACTAAAACTAGTTACGTTACAGGTAACTTTGAAACAGTCTCAACGACCAAACGGACTCTATAACCCAGTGGCAAGCCAGTAACGTATACTGCTTACTCTTGACGATCTGTTCATAAACATGTCAAAGTTAACAATGATAAAGTAGGCGACCAACCAATCCTAAGGCATATTGATTGGCCGTTGGAAGAGCCCATACAGGTTCGTTCTCAGGTGATTAAATGGGCACATGCTGCTAGATGGTGGATGTATGCTGGCGTATGGCCCCTTTGACGCATACCATCGCCACTGGATGAAATGTGCGTTGTTTGCACCGAGGAAGACTTCTATTATGGCGTGGAGCGAGAAACCTTTACACAAATTGGACGGTGGCCTGGTCAAGAACCTACCCGCGGACAGCATAACGCTGAGCCTTAGGTGTGGCACAATGTGAAGACTCAGTAA
The DNA here is from genome assembly GCA_030142185.1 of Penicillium thymicola. Taxonomy (NCBI): domain Eukaryota; kingdom Fungi; phylum Ascomycota; class Eurotiomycetes; order Eurotiales; family Aspergillaceae; genus Penicillium; species Penicillium thymicola. The sequence goes on from LACB01000050.1 coordinate 70,000, forward strand.
CTGACCAATCAACTAACCAATTTTGTACTACTAGTTATAACGAATCCTGGGCTTTGTGAACACCATCATGAGTTAATATAGAACCAGTCACCACGCGCCTTAACCTCGCCTCCTAGGCAGCGTGGAAGATGACATGTTGGTCCTGCTTGACGAAATAGTCACTGTTTATATATCGTCACCCCTCACGTTGCTGTTGCTTTTTTCATTACGGATTATTTCCTACCCAGCCTCTATTGGATTTTGTTTCCTGACAATTATATCTCACCTTCTGCAAATATATTCCATTACCATACCTGATTCCTAAGGGATAAAATTGGCGATGGTGTTGCTTCCTGGTAATTACTACTGCGGAAGTATTGAGTAAGCTTCATCAGAGTTGCCCTTTCATTGAGGGGAAGGTGTTGTCTTCCTATCGTGCTTCCTCACATAGCACTGGAAGGATTGCTACTTGATATCCTAAAAGGGTACCATCTTTTCTCCTTCCTTCTTTCTTCCTTCTTTCTTCTGCACTTCAAACATTCTTATGCCTATCACAAACCACACACTCTAGGTATAATCTCTTCAATGATAGGTATGGTCTGGGGTAAGATAAGGCGCTAACTAAAACTTGGCAGTTTCCCAGGTTATACCGAAAACCTTGTGGCTAGTAAGAGAAACCCTCTCCTTAACTTCTGTCTCAACCATATCTATCTTAAACATAAAGTTAATAAGGAAATAGTGGCTAAACGCCGGATTCTAGCCCTAGATGACCATCAGCTAGAGCTCCTAATGGGGCTTCGAGAGCGGCACACAATAAGGGCCTACCGCGAGGAAGCCATCCGCGACGAGGAACTCAATCATACGCGTCGTATGCCTAATCGTCGCGCTCTATGCGGAAATCTACCGCAGTCCATCCCGTCACTTCATATGGACCTATGAGCCACAGATAAGGGGTCTCATTATTGAGATGTTCACCCTCCTGGCCGAGGACAAAATAAACGGCCACGTCAAGACGTTTAAAAGTATCAACAATATGAGGACTCCCCAGCGGGCATGGTCAACTGGATCTCACTGTTGCAATTCCTTAAGGTCGACTTCAGCCAAAGTTTGTACCGCTTGACTAATAATTATCGGATAGACACTGTCAACTATCACTTCGCTCTTAATCTTGATTTTGAATTACTCTCTCTTCAGCCTTTTTTAAACTTCATCTTACTATCAGTTAGATCTGACCCTCTACATATTTTCTATATATATACTCCATGATTATATCTACTTTCCAAGAGGTAAAACTGGCATACTAATACCTGGAAGTATTAGATTGACTTCACCAGTGTCGCTCTTTCCCCGAGGTGACAGTCGTGCCTTCCTAAGGCGCTTCCTCACTTACCACAGGGAAATTCCTATTTAAGATCCCACAAACAATTTCTTCTCTTCCCCTTCTCTCTCCTCATTGCTCATTCTCATCTCAAATCAGAACCGCACTCTAGGTATGATCTACGACATAATAAGAAGCTAACAAAGACTGGTCTTTGCTAGGTTCTTCAGAAGCAAAATCACCTCTCACCAAAACATTTCTCACACCAGCTACCAGTAAGATACACCTCCTCTCATTCAAATTTCGTCCCACCGTACCCAACTCAAACACGAAGCTGACAAGGAAAAAGTGTCTCAATCCCGGATTCCGACACCGGATAATCATGACCTGGAGCTCTTTATAGAGCTACGAGAGTGACGAACTATGAGAATGGATCTACTAGAAGAGATCCGGGAACAGGTGATGATTACAATCCGCGTGGTATGCGTCATCGTGTCTCGCTATGCCCGTGACTTCCAGGACCCATCACGCGAATTTCTGTGGATGTTGGAGTTGCAAATCAGAAGTCTTATCATCGACTTGATTAGCCTATCAGCCGAGGAGGGATTTGACCGGCAGCTAGAAGAGCTGATTTGGGATCGAGTGCATTAGGTGTTAATGTACTAGTGGGCTCTGGCCTGGAGGAGAAACCGTTCCGTTCACCTTTTTGTCACGTTAAAACGCACACCATATGTAGCCACTAAGTGCTCACAAGGTGTGACATGCAAGTTTCCAGTTTCCTTTCCAGTCTCTCTAAAAATGTAGATAGAACCATCATCAAATCTCGCATGGCGTTGTTACATTCTTTGTTTTAGTCGCCAACCGTCTGCCTATTACCAAAAGCCCACTTCGTTCATAGTTGTCGACCATATCATTCCTTAACTAGTGTTGCACTGAATATTGCTTTGCTGTGGACACATCCACATTAACCTTATCCCATTCTTCTTCCCTACCACGCTTTCTATTGCACCCTTAGACCTCACACCAAAGGTAAGCTTCCTCAGCCCCACGACAGGATTCGGCAAGCGACTAAAAAGCTAACCAACAGTCATCATTCTCAAGGTTGGACCTCATCCCACACGTTCTACGGCTTCACTTAGACTTCCTAACGTCGGGAAGAAAGCCTACATTGTAATGGCGGTCGTACGAAACCCCCCCCCTGTCCTCCTCGCTCTGCTATATTGACATTCAGTCCTGTGACAGAAACTTTGAACCTCATTCTCGAGTAACTCCACGCCAAATTGGAAAACCTGGGGCTTCCCTCTTTCCTCGAACCCAACCCCGATAGCCACAGTATGGCCCCTCAAAATACCCAGCATGGGACGGATCCTAGCACATGTTGGTGGAACAATGTCAGATGAGGTCGGACAGCCGAGCCAAGTGCCAGGAGTAAATCATGCAGGACACGATGGATATTATGCACCCAATGTCCCTTGTAGATTGAAGACTTCTACTCACGAGGCTCCTGCAGCTGATACCTTGCGGCAGATGGAGATGCGGATGCTCCTAGAGTGACTGGATTTTGACCAGACAGCACAGGTGCGCCTATGGCCAACTACGTGAGCCTGCACCCACAGAGGAAAGTAATCTATTCACGTAGCCGCCCAGTGCCATACGAATCCCCGGAGTGGGAAGTGTCGTGAGCATAACACGTCAGTCGAAACAGGGGACCAAAAAGTGTAGGAGTGGAATGAGCGAAAGGAATGTAACAGTGACATATGGCACGAATATCAACAACAGAAGGCAATGGAAAGTACATGTTCAAAAGTAAAATTCGACGGTTGTTCCACATTGGTTTAATTCCCTTGATAATGTGATACCTTCGTACCAAACCATGAATTGGAATGAAATGCTCTTCGTATAGTTCTTCAATCCTTAGATGAGGCATCTTCTGGCTTCCCCCTTCCATAGTACGATCGTTGGTGTCCTGGATCCGGAGGGTAATTGTTTCGTAGATCTTGAACAGCATTCGTACTTCCATTTTCCATAGAATATGGGCCAGGGGTGCCTCACGGGTAGAGCAATACCGGCCCATAATCAAGTAAAACGAGCTCTTAATTCCGATTGCTTCACCCATTATTTCACCGGGTCGGCGGTCTCGCCTAGCTTGGCGGAGTGTTCGTATGGTGGTATTCTCTATCTCACCAACCACTTGGCTGCTTGTCAGCCTTTTGTCTGAGAGGAAGGACGGGGTACCTGACTTGGGAGGTTGTAGTAAGTTTATGGGGTTTATGGCTATGGTGAATTGCTTGTAATCGCGTAGCTATAAATCAATCAGATGTGGGTTAGCAGGTTGTTGTGTCATTGATCCTTCCAGGTGTAGAACGAATCGTACCTCGGAATTCTAGATTGCAGGATAAAAACTGGGACTGTGGAAGAAGGAAGAGGGAAGTCAACGAATAAAAATCCGAAATAGCACTCATCCCAGAATTACGATAGGAACCGTGCTCTCACGAGGAAGGTGTGACTGGACCTTGAGGGACGGGCACAAGTGCCCAAGTAACAAAGCTTAGCAAATTCCAAGCCTTTCATCACATTTCTCTACCTAGGTATAATGGTATATGTATGGACTGAGCGATTCTTTTAGGAAAATGAGAATTTATAGAAGCCTAGTGAGGGGTGATATCAACGAACGCTAAGGACAAAGTGATGTCCTTATTTGAGCATGAGAACAACAGACTGTGCACACCACATATATTTCGGGCCATAGGCCTACAAATGAGGGTTTACTTCCACCAGGTACTTGACCTCCGGGGTACGGATGAATTTTATAGTGGCTTTGTTAATGGGATCATTGTACCAGAACTCGGACTTTTCCCGTCTATGATACATCTAGACAGCATAGAGAATAACCCATCAGCCTTATATTCCGTCTACGGTCATTGATAATTGAGCACTACCAACCTATCAAAAATCCCACTTTGCTCTTGCTTTTCATTCACATCATCTTTCAACGGCACTATATGCAATACACTATATGTAATATCAATATAATATCAGTGTGCCTAGTTCAAAATCTGTTTGTCACGATTGCAAAGATGATTGTCTCGTCAGAGTGGGAGTCTGTCTGGCTCCTTCCTCGCCAGTGCGTATCGTCGTAGCAAACACCTCAGTAACTCTCCTCACTTATCACTTCCCATTCTCCTTTCCTCCATATTTCACATTCGCACTCTTCTATCTGGCCTCAGCACAGCAGACAAGAAAGGTAAAATTACTCGCATCTATAACCAAGACTTCACTAACACTAGCCCCTTTGCAGAGGAAAACCTTCGTCTACTTTACGGCACAACCTTAGCGAGAAAAGACATTACCCCAAGCACGTCGTCACTAGTAAGGCACAACCCTCCCATCAGTAGCTCGTCCCAACTGGGTGTCAAACAAACACAAAGCTAACAAGCACGAAGTGTGCGACCACCCTATCCCAGCCCCAAGGGACCGCCAGCTCGAACTCCTAATCGCTTCGATGATAAATATGATTTACGACATAATAAGGAGCTAACAAAGACTGGTCTTTCCTAGGTTCAGTTCTATTTCAGAAGCAAAACCACCTCTCAAAGAACATATCTCACACCACGCGACCAGTAAGATACGCCTCCTCTCATTCAAGTTTCGTCCCCGCCGTACCCAACTCAAACACGAAGCTGACAAGGAAAAAGTGTCTCAATCCTGGATTCCGGTACCGGGTAACAACGAGCTGGAGCTCCTTACTGAGCTACGAGAGCGACGCACATCAACTAGACGATCCCACGCTTGCCGACCGTTACTCCGGGAAGCAGTTCATAAACCTGATCATGGACTCTTCTCCTTTCCCTTCTCTGGTCAGTATTATCACTCCCCTATCCGACCTAAAGAGAGAGAAAAAAAGCAAAGGTATAATGCCTTACCCGTATGACGAAGGCTTCACTGACACTAGTTGTTTTTCTATAGATGTTGGAGCTCTAAATACGAACTCGCATTATTGAGACGAGCTCCATACCGAGCTACAAGAGCGACATGTCATAAGAGTGGATAGACTGGAAGCGATCCACGATCAGGCGACGACCTTGATGCGCGCAGTATGCCTGATATCTCCGAGATACGAGAGCGGTACACCGCAAGAATCGATCGACGGGAAGCGATCCGCTATCAAGCGACGACAATCATGCGGGCAGTATGCCTGATCGTGGCACGTTATACTCGTGACTACCAGGGCCCATCACGCGAGTTTCTGTGGATGTTGGAGGTGGAATTACGAACTCTCATTATCGAGATGATCGCGCTATCAGCCGAGGAGGAAATCGACCGTCAGCTGGAACAGCCGACCTGGGATCGTGTGCGTTAGGTATCACTCATAGAGGGCGCTAGGAGGAAGTGGGTGCGACCGTCTTAACAGCTAAAACAATTATCTAAAAGACATCGTCACAAGTGAGACACAGCTATCCCATCAATGCCCCGTCCCAACCGCCCGTCCCCTCTGCTGACAGCTTCTGTTGCCCAACCTTTATCGGAGCTGAATCGAATATCACTTCACTGTTAGTTGTGACATAGTCCATATATATTCTATAGTATACCTACTTGTCAGGGCATAGGGATGTTGACAGTGTTAGATTGTGGCTACTCCGACCTCGCAAGTATTGGTTAGACTCCCACCTGTGCAGTGTTGTTGTTTGGCCAAGCTGGCAGTCACGCCTTCCTCGTGACAATGTGCTTTCTCTAGTAGGCCTCCATACCGAGTTTCCTTTCTTTGCTGTTCCATCTCTATTATCCTCACACTCCTATCTGTCCAACGAGAACCATAACAGAAGAAGGTATGGCTCTTTATCCTATACCGAAGCTCAACGGCAAAGCAAGTTCTAACGAATCCCGCTGTTGACCATTCAGATTGCCATTTGAAACTCTTAAACCTAACCGTCTCACCGGCACCTATTCCGCCAAAGATCAAGTGAGAGACAGCCTTCTAGGAACCTTCCATTACTCCTTCTCGAATACCCATTTGACAAGTCCAAAGTGGTTAACTTCAACCCATCCCGACAACCCATCCCGACGCCTAACAACAGACATCTCGACCTTCTCACGCGGCTGCGCGTGCAACGAAGTCTACGGGCGACGATGTATGCCACCCGACACATAACCCTCTCATTGGTTTATATTACCAGGCTCTCACTTCACAAGTACCACGTTGAATCTATAGTTATACAGTTAGCGTAGTACTTTATATAGTATTTTTATAAATGAATACTATATTGATTTTTTAAAACCGGGCTCTTTATACTCCTAACTCTTAACTCTTGATTTCTTAATCTGAGTTGAAACTGAATTGAACCTGAATTGAATCTGAATTGAATTATAGCTATATATTTTCAATAAAATACGCTAGTTTAGGGGTGGGTGAATCTTTATAGGGTAGACTGTTGTATACCATTATAAAGTGTATAGTATAGAAATAAAAGAGAAGTTAAAATTAGTAAATGCTTCAAGAAGGTGGTAATGAACTAGGTGCTGAGGCAATAACCAATGAGAGAGTTATGTGTCGGTGGCATATTTAGTCGCTGCTGAAACTACTTACTCGGCGCAAATTCTCATTCTTGGTCACCCATATTCCGCCCTGACATCCGACCTACTCCATAAATATGTGGAAGGAGTCAAAGAGGATATTATCAACCTCAACGCTGTTGACTTAGGATCGTCACTAACGTCACCATCTGATTCCACGTCCATATGGATTCCAACATGATTTAACCTTGGTCACCGGGCCGAAACTCCTCACGAATCAGCGCCCCTCCCACACCCCCGAATACCCATATGAAGAGGCGCCTCGAGACCGGCCGGTTTTTGTCCGCCCCCACGATATTGCAACATGAAGCTCGTTCGCTTACTAAGGCCATGGAGTAAAACACAAGCCCATCTGTGCATTATCCATGGGACCCAGTACAGCTGGGATGCACGGGCGCTTGGTACAGCTTTGCTATGGAGGACGCTTCGAGACACCGATAGCGCTCTCGGGGCATCAGACAAAGTCCTCCGCTTAGGCGAACCACAACACGAGACATCTAGAGCGCTCCTCTTCCAGAAGAGGCACCCTTGACGGCGAGTGAGCATGTACACATCGATAGGGATGGGTATGTTCCTTCCTTTAAAGGGGGATTCATTTGCCTGAAGAGATCCGTTGCTCGCAGATCATTACAGTGAGACCAGTTGGAACGTGAATTGGAGCAGTTCATCTGGTCTCGGGTTGTCTAATGCTGAAGTTGCGAAAGGGAATGAGAGAGATGGGCAGAGGGAACTACTATTAATGCAAATTATAAAGAACCCTTTAACGCAATGTTTCAAACAGGGGGGTCTACTATGTTGTATAACCTCGAGTAACGCCTGTTTTAGCTGCTCCCCACCTATCTATCGTTCTTCCAGTATAATATTTCCCAACGAGTCAAAACTCCACAAGGTATAGGCCTGTATCCCACAGGCAATATTAATGCTGAAGCAAAGGGCTAACGGACACAAGAGACTTTTTAGATTCGCCCTTTTGGAAGCATGCTTGGCCTAACTGCCCTAGTAAATTGTATAGAGGTGGAAAGCTTCATTTTTTAGACTTACAATCGCCAGAAATATGGAGATACCGGCATTTGTATGTAGTCCAAAATGTTCATCCAGGCAGTTTGATGTACGTATTAACAATTTACTGTACACTGTCGGTCTATGAAGTGGTACGAATTTAGGTATCCAGACATCAAAATCCCCCCACAAAGGGGTTATTGTTATGGTGGTGTCGTGGTGGACACCTGATTGCTCAGGCTATGATGCTAGGCTGGCCACCTAGATAAGTAGTTCTCTCTAGAGATCTGTAGGAATCAACCTTTCTTCTCTCTCTCTCTAGCACCTAATAGCTTCCTCAGTTATGAACCCTGGCCCCTATACGTCTTCGTAATATGGCTGACTCTTTGAATTATGGCTTTGATTATGTGTTGAAATCATTATTTGAGGTTTCCCACCTTAGTACGTAGTGATGGTTGAATTTCACTTTATTCTTCTGGTTGAGATCATCTCGGATCATCTCTCACCACCATTTTACGACATATTATGCGTTACTTCCTATATATTATATTTATCACTATATCTCGCTAGTGATGCACGAATATGCCCAGAATGCTCTCGGTGTTCCTAGAAGAGAAGAACTTTGTGAGGCACGCTAGACTCCTGAGTCAGGTGGTAGTCGCCGTTTCCTCGTGCAAACGCGATTACTCGTACGAACTGGCAAGGCCATCCTCTCCATCCTTTCTTCTTGCTTCTTCTTCCTCCGAATGTGGACCGTGGGTCTTGGCACTGACCCCAGGGTCAGTCCCAAGACACACAATACCCTTCAAACCAACACTCTATAGCCTAACCCCTAACACCCCGCACCCGGTTCTGATCACGTTTCCTGAATAAAGCTGAAGAGGAAAAGTGAATAAAAACCAGCCTATATCGCCAATTTCGAACGAGCATCTGGAGATGCTCACACGTCTTAGAAACCGAGCTAAGTCACGGAAAGCCACCCGACAGGAAATATTCGGGGAGGCTTGCCTTTTGATGCACGATGCTCAAGACATATTGTCCGACACCCACCACCAAACTTCCACTGCTTGCATCCTGCACGCCATGGAACAGAGAATACAGCTGCTTCTCCAAGAGATGGCGGGTCTCTGGTATGAAGGAGTACACGACTCCAGGATCAGGTCTGCAATTTGGGACCAGACCGGTGGGTGTCTAAATTTTGGGTAGACTTTTGGGTTCATGCACCACGTTGTCGAAAATTGGAACCTCTACGACCTTCAAGCAGATGAGCAGCAACCGCTAAGAGCAGGAAATTAATGTGCTCTGGTAAGAAATCGGTGGTATCTCATGTCCGAGGTATACTCTAGTTTGATAATTTCCATTCCAAGCCCACCGGACGGAGTCTCATTCGCCGAGCCGGGCTTAGAGCCCTTTCAATCAACATGTAGATTAGATGGCAATCCCAGGTTACCGATGAACTTGATGGGAACACCACGATGCTAATCCGAGTGTTCATAGGAGCCCATAGGTTACATGTGATCTCTGAGATATCTCCAGCTAGATCCTTTCTATGTGCCATTAAGTACAAATAGTGACCTTCATTATTGCATGTCTACCGTGGATGAGTGGAAGTCCTTGTTAAGTAAAGTTGATGACTCTTTGGTTTGGCGGCTGCTAGAAGACAATATGGTGTCCATGCTACTGACCGTTGGAATAAACAGTTTCTGGTCTCTCGAAATTACTATTTGAAATTCCCCACCTGACTATTTAGTGATGGGTGATTTTCGCTTCGTTCTTACTTCCCGTTTATATAGCTCTTACCTCTCTCCTTCCTTATCAAGGTGACAGTTGCACCTTCCTCGTGAAGGTGAATTCTCCCTTCTAGCGCCTACTATTTAAAATTGACGCCGTCCATTTCCTCTGCTTAATTCTTCTTTTCTCTCCTCACCTCCCATCAATGAACCCCCAGTCCCAAGTTTCTTACCAAATCCACCAAGGTACAACCCCTTCGTGAAGAAGCAACATCTCCAACAAAAAGCATCCAGCCAAAAAGAAACAGCTTCAGCTTGATTTACGCGCTAAGCCTCAACACTGCTTGCGAAACTCCCCATTACCACGCGCGGATCAGCGTATTTAGCACCATAAAAAGTAAGTCAAGTCCCACGTCCCATTAACAGTTGGCTCCAAACCATGTTTCAAACAGGATGCTAATAAAAACGAAGTGGCAGACAATACGCGCCCAATCGCAATTATCAGCGATGACCACCTCGAAATGTTGACACGGATTCGAGTCCATGCCTGTTTCCGAGCGGAGGCTCGCCAGCGGATCTTTGAACAAGCCTCTTTCATTATGGAGACCTTGCAAGATATTATGGGCCAAACATACCATCATCGGCTTCCGATAGCCACTCTGGTACAGAAATTGGAGCAGCTTATGGGGGATCTCCTAGAAGAAATAGGTAGACTATCTGTCGAGGAGGAACAAGATGCTCATATTGCCAACTTAATTTGGGGGGGAGACTGGTGAATCACAGGAAGACTAGCTCACGCCAACCAGCGCAAGGAAACCCACAACGGGAAGTTCCAGTGAGAGAAGCTTTAGCAGCCTATGGATCCTCAGATACCAATATTTCTGTCAATCCATTTCCCTGTCCTCTGTGCCTGTACTCGGTCAGGTATAAACACGAACCTAACAAGACTTAAGGGTGGGGTAATCTGCGGATCACATCCCTCAACGACGCCCAGCTACACTCCTCACTCAAATGGGACTTGATAAGAATAAATGAAAGTAACCCCGTAGAGATATCGTGACCCGCCATGTTACAGAATCAACGTGGCCGAAACTCGCATTGTACTAGCCTATCCGACAGGTTCCACGCCAACAACATTATGTGCCCTGTAGAGCAGTCCATGCAAACTTCGGTTGAGCAAATGTTGCCCTTGGAATACGACGAGGACTATGGTTAGGCTGTGGAGGAAAGAATATGCTTGCATTCCTTTGTATAACCCCCAACTCCTACGAGTCCCCAAACCTCACTTTGGCTTTATTTCTCATTAACACCATTCCTCACTGGGCCTTCTATTAAATATAACTTTTCGGTTAATTCCACCTCACTGTCTGTATGACCTAATATTGCAAATTTCTCTCAATTCTTAAGCCTTGGCGGGGTTGGTTGTGCCTGAGGTGGTGGCCCTACCCTTATGATAATCGCACCTTTCTCGTGAAAACCAATTTATATTTAAGATTTTCTTACCCTTCATCTAACAACTACCTTGGGTCTTTAAATCTACCAAACGTATGATTCCTTCGACGCACGAATTCTGCCACGAGACAATAAGCTAATACAGGTTACTTTACAGATTCAAACGAGGCCAACACATATCTCACATACTTCCTAAAATACCCAACCTTTTCGAGCTAGTGAGAAAAGTCCCATTCTGAACTGTCTTCTGAACACCAGCCTGACATGTGCACAGTGGCCGAACCACGTCCTATTCCAGTTCCCAACGATGAACAACTTGAGAAGCTCACCCAATTACGGGTGCGGGCTAGCCAGCGTGCCGAAAGACGTGAATGGATTTACCACGCCATTTCTCGAGCCATTAACCGCGTCGACACTGCTATGGTGGCGGTTGAAAACTACTACCAGATACTGGTGGCCGAAAATGGAAGGCTCATGCGTATCCGTCGACACCTGTTGGGCAAACTGTCCGCTGAGCAGCATAATGATGAGCGATTGGAATGCGAGCTTTGGGACGAAATTTGTTAGAGATAGTCAGCAATTGCCACCAATTCATACATACATTCAGTTTTATGTATCTTTATAACTTTGAGTTTGTTTCTATAATCAAACACCTAAGGATTCGCAAACTTCACTTCGCTTTTGCTTTCCTATTAATACCATCTCTATCAGCCATCTATCAAATATAAGTTTGACTTCAATTATAGTTTACTACCTGGGTGTTATATAATTGTAAATATTTCTCAACTCACAATTCTTAACAAGATTCGCAGCAGGAGGTATTAGTCGACTTCACCAGCCTTGCTCTTTCCATTTTGAAGTCGAACATCGTGAAAATCGGGCCTTCTTCGTGAAAACGCAGTTCTTCGTTTGCTATTTAAGATCCTTCAACTCTCCTCTCCTGTTTCTTTGGTGAATCTCTCAGGTGTGGTGGCTCTCTTTCATCCTGGATCAGTCCTAAGTTTACTCGAGGGAGACCAACCTGCCTCCCGTATCTATATTTCTTTGTCACAAAACCATCCTAACTGAGCCTGACGTTGAATATATTGAATGTTTATGTTCTTCTTCCATGCACCATGTACAGGTAGACATCGGTCACTCCTCACACCGCTCTTACCTGTCATCAACATCACTTTTCACTGAACTCTAACATCACTTTTCACTGAACTCTATATCAAATATCACCTTGCTATACATTATGCGTATAATTTAGATATCATACTTCTAATTCTATTCCATATCTCACTGTCGATCAGCACTGGAAAGCCTTCATCACCCTGAGTCTTCGTCTTTGAAGATACCGCGGACAGTCACAAGCGACCCCCATGAATATGGGGTTTCTGATTATACATGCTACTTTATACCTACTTAGTACCCTAAGCGACGCTGTTTTCGACTTCCCTTCTTTATCATCAACTACAATAAATCCCACTGTCCCGGAAACACCCCCGAATCCCTATAAGCGCAAGCCTTCCTGGTATATACGTACATACGTTGACAATACGTGTCGAATCGCATCTGGGACACCATGATAGACAGTTTCCGTTCTCCTTTCGAGGTCAGCTGTGCTTGTGACACCGTCAACTCCAAATCCTGCGCTCGCTTTGTCAAACTGGATATAATCCGTAAGTCGGTGAAGTATTATTGCTGTCCTGGTAGGGCTGTGGTAGCGAGTCATGCTGATTGTATCTGACTTCTCTGGGTTCACCCTAGCTTTGATGGAAACAGCTACGAGTTCATCGCGTGTCTTTCCTTGAGCAAGCGATCCTGGGTCAATAATGTGGCCAAGTTCGGCATGGTTATCGGTTTATCACAGAGCCGAACGAGGACGGAGACACTGTTGATCTTAGGCTGTTCTGGGAGCTGACCGATGGCCCTGCCGTCGGCTTCGGGACTATTTTGCCGGATTGGATTCCTGCCAGATGTGCTCTAAGGATTATTGTTGTGGTAGACACCTGATTCCTTAGGCCGTGATGTTAGGCTGGCCACCTAGATAGGTAGCTCTCTGGAGATTTGTAGGAATCAACCTTTCTTCTCTCTCTCCCTGGCACCCAACAGCTTCCTCAATTATGTCTCCAAGAAGAGCAGGACCAACAAATCTCAGCTATGTTCCATGTCTCATTCTATTGACATACATGCCATATGTCTTGACTGTCAACCGATCTTCGTTACGCTGTCTGCTTTTGAACTTCTCTCATCCAAGACCGATTTAACAGGGGTGTTAATATCCGGTAGGTATATTGGGCGCTTACTCAAGGAAAACAGTATTCCAGGCTCCCAATCTCGTTATTGTAACGAAATGTTGAATATTTAACAGCGGCAGTTGGCCAATAAAAGCATGTTTCTTCGGCTCGCTTTCTATAGAAATTTACATGATTCTAAGGAAAATAGTGATCTGCCCTGACTTCTATGCCGTTAGGGGTATCTCTGTAGCCACTAGGTAACTCACGATACCAATTAGCTATTAAGGTCCTCCGACAACTTCGGCCAGTTGACTAATAGTAATCATCCGTCTCCCTTTCTGGTTCTTGGAACAGGTTACCCATCGTTAATTCTAAGGTTCCCGGTAACCTGATCAATATTGTGGTATTTGCAACTGCTGCTGGGGGATGAAATGGGTGATAAAAGTGTTCATAAAACCATCTGAACTTGGATTGTCTATTTCTATCTGTTAAGGGAGCGAGCTTCTTTGTCAACTTATATCTATCTCACAACTGGAACTTTCTCGCATACTTTGCTTTTAGATTTCTCTTCGTTTAACATATAGAGAAGGCGATGGATATATAATCATATCAACTAGATTGGTTAATATTTATCATTGCTAGTATACTATTGCATTTATATATATTTGTCGGCTTGACTCTTTCCATTTTCAGGGGATAATCCTATCTTCCTAGTAAAGACGTCTATACGGTCTCGATTGCTATTCAAAATTCCCTGTTATTCTGCTTCCTCTTACCGTCCTCAACAATCCAGTCGTTTTTCGTCACCTCAAAATAGCTTCAAAGGTAATGTCCCTTCGCGTATTGCTGAAATTTTCGACAAAACGCTACCTAGCACTACGTCTTATAGGCTAAACCCTCTACCATCTATAATTCACTAGAAAAGAGTCCTAAATGAATCAGTGAGATATACTCCCTTCATACCTCCATTCCTAACCGCACTCCAAACACAAAGCTAACTAAGAAGAAATGGCGGACAATCGCCCTATTAAGGGAGCCACGAACGACGAACAACTTACCTAGGTACGGGTCTAGAGCATCAGCTAGCTCGCTTACTCATAATAAACCTACGCGGATTACGAGGTATCAAGGGCTACTACGAGTATATCGCAACCAACCAGCACCCATTCTCGCCCAAGCACCTAGAAGCGGTGGACCGATTCTCGTAATATAAATGGGCAGAACTCATTGATTCGATTAACATCATAGAGCTGGAGGACCGTTTAGATGGCCAGTCACCTACGCAAGTCGGATTCAAGCATGGCCAGCGGCCATCGATCCACAGACCCCAACGGTGCCGGGGGCCAAAAGAGTCACTTGCTGGGGCAATACAAGGACTACGACAAAGGAGTGAAGCACCATCGAACTCACTATAACGCTCTGATCGTGAACGATGACCCTATTCCTCCACTGATCATCTTGACTCCACTGTGTAACAACCATCAAGTGTCCAATTCGGTATAGTTTGACCAGTGAGTTCCAATCCCTGTGCTTCAATCCGAACTATATTTAAACGGAAAGCTGACAATAAAACGGCTAGGAACAGCTAGTCCACCTGCGGAAAAAAGCTGGAGCAAATACAAGTCCGTGCTACGAGATGGGCCTATGCCAGGAGAGGGGTCTTCTGCGGGTATCTCACATCACACACAGTGAATCCTGATAGACATCACCTATACCATTGTCCCCAAGTAGAGATGTTTTGAGGATCCTACAGGTTCCTGGGAAGCCCGAGTCCCTCGCAGTGACCTCGTTCTGTCTTCCAGGTATTCAGAAGATCCAAATCGGAACAACGAGTGCAGTAGTATTGTCTTCTCGACGTGAGATACGAGGGTGCTTGCTATTCAACATCCTGTTCATGATACTTCAACTAACAAGCCGTCCCAATTCAGCGCAAGCATCCTCTAACAGGGCTGACACAGAGCTATTGAAGATGCATTTGGGAAATCGTCAAGTTGATATTGGAGTGAGTAAATAAAGCATGTAGTTCTCCTGCAAGACTTTCTCGCCTAGCTATCACACTGACCCGAATTGCATACTCCAACAAGACCTAATATATGAGTTATTATATACAATATTTCTTACTCATTATTAATTCTAGTGGGGATTTGTCACTGCTGGTACTAAAGGAAAAAAAAAAGAAAGTATCTAAACAAGTGTGGAGGTGGCTGTTGGAGATGGTTGAATTATCCGACCGAGATAAATATATATACCTCCACAGATAATCTTTCAAACATCTACAGGCAACTAAGTATGTCACGGGCACATAACTCTCTCATTGGTTCATATTGCCAGTAATAATTTAGATCTACTCTCACTTTACAAAAACTAAATGTTGAGAGATGTCTGAATGCCTAGATTATAAGGTTAAAATTAATGCCTTCTAAAATGGGTATAGGGAATTCTAAAGTAAATTGAATCTGAATTGAATCTGAACTGAATATGAATTGAATTGTATTGCAGAGAGAGTAGTTGAAGAAGGAAGAATTCAAGATCATAGCTATATATTCAATACAATACGCTACTTCTACTATACAAATTGAAATCCATACATGCATGTTTGCAATTTGCATGTTTGCTATAGACTGAGCCCTTTGTTTGTTATTTGTTATTTACTAGCTTGTTTGCTACAGATTGAGCATAGTCTAGATGGTTTAGCAGGGTATATAAACCCCTGAATTTCTAGTTTAATCAATTAATGATTCTTCCTCTGATTTCTCCCCACATATTAGCAATCTAGTTCAACAGGTTGCTCAACAGATAAAGAGTTCAAATATGCAAGGGGGCAGGTAAGGAACGAACTCCCAAGAAATTTCCCCCAGAAAGTCTTGGGAGGCTTATGACCCTTCTATTAACGAGCTTCTCGTCAAAATCACGGAGTCCCAACCCCATGCAGTAGGAATCACTGCTTTCACACGTTTATTCAACGCATGGTTAGAACCAGACGATCCAAATTACCCGCTTGACGGCATAGGAGCAGCCTTATTTTGAGGCAGTTCAAACAAGAAGAAACGTCCCGATTGTGGATGGATCCCGGATCATTCAGGGCTCGACAGGAAATTCCCGACTATCGTAGTCGAGGTCGCGTACTCAGAGACCCCGGCGAAGATGATGAGAGACGTGAAGTTCTGGTTGAACGAATGTTATGGACAGGTCAACATCGTGCTTACGGTCAATATCAATAAGCGCAGAACGATATGCATCCAACAATGGGAGATGGGAAACAACACTCCATTCCCAATTCAGACACTTGAGATTACGAAAAGCCCCGCGCCAAACTGCGAGAAGATCCAGATTCTTTGGGCTGCGTCCAGATCTTCCTGGAGTGAATGTATGTGCGATGGAGGTAGTTGGAGGTTATTGAAGATGTTACCGCATCCCAAGCCTGAGTATATGGATGTAATGTTCAAGGACAATGATAGGCCATTAACCAATATCTTCGACACTGTTATGTATCTGCCCAGTTCTGCATATGCTAAACCGATGGAGATCTAAAAGCAAAGTGAGGTGAAAGAATTCTAGTTGGAAGATAGATGTAAGAGAATGAGACTTCTATCTACTAATGAGACAAACTTCAAACTTCAACGGATCCATAAATCCAGAAACGCACTTCATTATTGTAAAGTCAATCTTGGAAGGACTTTCTGATAGATTTGGAAAGCAAGCACTATCCACCACTGGCTGTCAAATTGCCAATGCCCGTCCCACCTTCTGGGTATCCTCAAACGACCTGTTTCCATGTTTCCCACTCCTTAACGGCATCACTTTCATCTTCGGCCTGCAAATCGTCCAATTTTCCGTCAAGAAGCGCCAATTCCCCGTCCATATTCACCAACTGGACTCGATCAGTATAGTACCAGTATGGATTTGCAGCCATGATAGCTTCCTTCTCGCCCACAATTCCCTGGATCTTCCCATCTATGCCGTTGCGGGCCTGGGCTCGCCTATGTGCAAGGTTTGTAAGGTTTGTTAGACTCTCAAGTTGCTCGTTGTTGGGCGTCGGAATGGGGCGACTGTCAGCCACTTTATACTTGTTAGATATGTGTTCGGTGGGGTGGAGAATGGGTTCAGTCTCACTGGGAAAGAGCAGCTAATCTCGCAGTTAAATGGGTGCTCGGTGTAGCTTCGAGAGATGATAATGATATCTAATCTGTAATGTAACCAGAGTCGTAGTTAGCTCACTGAATCTTGGCCACGGGGTAAGAGGCCATACCTTGTTGATTGTGGCTTCTGCGTTGCAGTAAACAAGCAATGTGATTGTTGAAAAAGTCGAAGAAGTTGAAATGGAAATGGCTATTTATAGTGTGATATGATTGGCACCCCTATAGGGAAATCATGGCGCCGTTGACTGAGGTATCTCTCAGATTTCATAGCTCTCAACTTAACTTCTGCAACTCTCTACTCAATCAAGGATTTCACATTCCACCATGCACTTCGATGTAGTCCCTCCTGACGGTATTACTGTCCTAGCTAGAAATGAGAGACAGAATATGCTAGGATCGGTGTCACCTGACCCTGTTTGACAGGATTGCCAGCTAGATAGTCTCCTCTCTCTCTTCTTCTTTTTCCCTTTCTTCAGCAGTTAACACTTCCAATACAGTTGTATGGCTCTCTCTTCTCCTAGCTTCCTATCAGAACCTGGAGTCAAATCGACATCTGCTTCGGCCGAATATAAAAGACTAATCTTACAACTTTACTGATAGAATGCAAAGAGAAGCGGTTCTGTGAATGAATGTATGTATGTTACTATCGATCAAAGGTAGGGTATATGGGATGTATCTGGGAACCAACCATTGCCCATCACAGGTGGCCTAACTTCCAACATCCCAGTTCCCATTTTCCATATGCTCAGCCGCTCTGCTCCCAGGGTTCCAGATCTTGCTCTCAGACATGGCATCTTCACGCTCTGTGGTCTGCATGCGAGACAATTGTCGATTAAGGTACTCCAACTCCTCGTCCATTTCCAATAACCGGAGCCTTCCCACCAGGCGTGTCTTTCTTGGCAGGCCTACGAGCGGGCACGTAACATCGCCGGACGCGCCAACATACGTTGGCGACCACACACGGAAGAAACGGACCCAGAAAGTCTCACGAAGGGTGAATTTGTTATCCGCGCCTGAATACTGACAACAATCACAAGCCAATGACCACTGGAATCCCGGACTGGCCAAGAAAACGAGCCGACAAGAGTCTAACGGACCATTTCCACGGACATAAGGAGACACGCCTCCCCAACAGGAGCCTCATGACCGATGAGTTGGCATAAGGCTGCCCGCACGTCCTTTGCTCTGCTGGTCAGCTTTGGGAGGTCCTCGAGCTAATGGGTGAGTATCCATAACTTTATATTTGTTAGCTCGGTGTTCGAAACGTGGGGGACAAGGGTTTATCTCACTAGCTAGGTGTAAGTTGGAGTGATCCTGCAATGTAATCAGGGTCGTCGTTAGTTCGTCATTTTGTCCCAAATCTTGGTCGTGGGCGAGGAGGTGATACCTTGTTTCTTGTTGTTCTCAGCTTGCACTATGTATGCAAGGTGCTTGTTGAGGAAGTTGAAATTAAAAAAAAGCGAGGTAGGTTCTTAAATAGCAATCCAGACACGCGTCGATTGCTATTGTCGTCTATAAAATGAAGATAACAAATGCAGTGCAGACTAATGAAAAGCTGGCCATAGAATAATCTTTTCAATGCCGCAATGAAGAAAATACCAGAATAAGCCACAACCGATGTGACAGTTATATTTTGTTGTATATAGTTTACTATCAAGTAGGGCAGAAAGCAGAAGAAGAATCATGATCTATTAAAGCTAGAAACCTAGGGGTTCATATACCCTATTAAAACCATCTGAACAAGGGCATAGTCTGTAGCAAACAAGCAAATTAGCAAATAGTAAACATGCATGCTTGGAATGATGCTCAACATATTTGATAGAGAGTATTTTAGGGTATGACATCGCCGTGCTCTTAGGCGCACTTTCCTTTCTGTTGTTATTCTACCTCAACCGATCGGTGGCCTACTGCCTTGTCCACAACAGCATCACCACCAGGGTCTATAGTTCGGCTTTCCCTTTCCGTTGGTTGAACGTAATATCAGGGATACCCTGGCTCTTCGAGTCCTGGCAGGGAAAGTACGATCGTAATGGTAAAAGCACCCGAGAGTTTGACGTGTAACGTACAAGAACTAAGTCGAGGAAACGCCAGATGTACCGGGGAACAGAAATGTATGTCGAATTGAGTATAATAAAACCCACTGTCCACGCAGTGGAAGAAGGTACATAGTAGAAGGTAAAAATGTGACCAGATCAGTAGCAGCGTCCAGTGCTTTTGATCTCAGATAAAGCCAGAGATCTCGGAGATCGGGTTCTGTACATCGTATCCGCCTGGTGCTATACATCAAAGTTCAGGCAGAGTACGGGGGAAAAAAAACTTCTCGTTCTCACGCCACTGTTTTGTGGCGGGTGTTTGGAGACAAGAGATGAGACGTCGAATGATCGTCCCTAGGGAGAGAGCGTTTGTGGAGGAATGGGAAGGGAAAAATCCCACCCGTAACTCCAATCCTCAAAAGGACCAAGTGTTTACATGTAAGTGAGAAAAGAAATCCAATCAAAATTTAGCCAGAGAAGTGAAGGAAAAAAAAGGGTATCGCAATGGGTAGAAGAGGTGGAAGAGTCGTGTCAAGCGTCATTGACACTTGGAAGCCAATAGATTTCATTAATCTGGAAGAAAGTCAGCAAGGCTCCCCAGCGCGTGTGATAAGTGAGAGTACGCACAATGGCCAGCTCCAGCTCCAGGTGTCAAAGATGGGGGGATAGCAGAGTCATTGGGGGGAGATGGTCGACGAGCGAAGCGGGGATCCACGTCTTCATAGTAGTTGGGTCCGCCGTTGTTAGGTTGCAGAGATTGCCCCGGCGGCCGCGGGGATGTACGAGGATCATTTGCAGTCCAGCCCGAGCGAGGAGGAACGTAAGAACTAAAGATAGAAGATCAGTGGTCAATTTAGCGACGTACTATGTAACATCTGACTTACCCAGGTCGACTGTACATGCTTGTTGGGCTTTCAGGGACGGGGCTGTTGATTTCAGCTGAGAGCATTTGTGGTACACTGCTCATTGGTTGAGTGGGCTCATGCATATCGTACTGCGGCCGATGTTGCGGAGTCATCTCAATGGCTTGACCTACCGTGTCCGGTGACACGGCCATGCCAATGGGCCCGGGAGATGGCTGACGCGTCTGGCCCGGTCGCCCATAGTTATAAGGGTCTTCCATGTGAGGCGACACAGGTCGGCCGTATGCGTCCAAACCGCCGTTGGGGTCGCCTGGACCGGGTCCATATCCGACAGGGGGTCCTCGAGGTGGCACCATTCCACCGCGACCTCCACGGCCAAGCATCGGCCCCACGTATCCACCCCGGGAGCCGGGAGAAGGACCGCGAGGAGGTCCCATGTAAGGTCCTCCGCGTCCACCTCGGGGGGGATATCCACCCCGCCCACGTCCGTTGAAGCCAGGCGGCGCCCCTCCTCTTCGAGAGCCCATACTACCATCGGAATATTGGGGACGAATGCGCGGATCGGAGGGATTCCGTGACACCGGACCAGCGCCGTATTGGCCCGGTCCGTGAGGCGGGATGTTGGCAAATTCATCTTGCGCAGCGCCATAGGGGGCACCGCGATGGTCCGGAGGTGCTGGGATATCGCTCATTGGTGTCCGCGAGTTGAGAGGTGTGCGATCGTCATCACTGTCGCGTGTATCCGTGTGGAAGGATGCGAATGTTGGGCCCGAATCGGAGTTGAGAGAGTTCGATATAAAGGTTTCCTTGGGTTCGGCAGGAGCCGGAATAGGGGCCGCAGCCACAGCCGCAGTGCCATTCTGTCGGTTGTAATAGTTCTCCCCGCTCATCTCAGCATTTTCCGCGATCCGGCGCTTCCTCGCCTTCCTGCTGACAAGGGTTCGGCGCATGGCGCAGGTGACGACTCCGCAGGAGGTGAGGATGATGGTCGCGACCAGCACAATCCAACCACCCCATCCTAGATGTGGCACAAAGAGCAAGATATCGACAAGGAATGCGAGGAGAGTCACAAGGAGTGTTGGCAGCAACAATATGAGAAGCGCCAATAGGAAGCGCGGCGAGTGGGAGGGCGCATGGAAGTGGGCCGCGATCGCCAGGCAGAGGCAGATGAGGGTTAAGAAGGCGGCGACTGGGTGGATGATGAGGATCGCAGATAGGGACTCTCGAGTACCGGAAGGGAGATTGAAGTCATTGCCGGTGCTACTTATATCATCTGCATGAAATTTAGCAGAGCGCAGGCAGAAACGTAAGGGAGAGACTTACTGCTCGTGTATCCCACATGGATATCAGTGCAGGTATCACCCTTGCAATATCCAAAAACACCATAATCGACATCTTTGTAACTTGCTACAGGAATTCCCTTAACAATAGGAGTTGAAAGACATGAGAGTAGCAAAAGCACAAATGCGATCAGCAGCAAGATGGTGAGGGGTGTCGCAGGTTTGAGCAACATGGTGAGGGGAGACCCTGGAAGACAACCTTGTGTTTACTTCCAGGCCAAAGCAGAAATCAGATAGAAACAAAATATGCGATTATTTTCAATGGCCTAATGGCACACGCGACGTAAGAGTTGAGGGTCTAGCACCGCATTGGCAGGAAACATCTGAACACGAGATCGAAACAAAAGCTTTCAAGGCAAAGTAGTAGAAGGGAAAAAACAAGCAAATGAGGGGGGAGGCCAAGAAGTTAAGAACCAAAGGAAATTTAAAGAATCAAAAGAATTAAAGGAATAAAGGAATGACAAGAGTGCAGATAAGCCATTGGGGAGAGAGTCTTGTGGGGAGACGAGAGGAGGTTTGGATGTCTGGCCTCAGGCAGCAGTCAGATGATCCCACTCTATTTCCACGTCTGACTCTCTGTACCATCTACATTACTCCATCTACATTACTCCATCTACATTACTCGGTGATTTCTCTATTATGTGAATTTTCCTACCCTCTCTGGATCTTCACTTTCAGCCCCCCTTGAAAGTCCGACGTGAGGCTAAACAAGATGTCTGCTGCACGGTTCCCCTCCGTGGAATGTCGGGGTTAATAGTGCACAGCTGTTCTGCCTTCTCATTCGCTCTGTCCGGTTGAAGTGCCGCATCGGGTCAGGTTGCCAAGCCTGGGCGACGAAGTAGTTCTGGGCGGCGAGGCCAATATCGAGCTCCGTTGGTACCTCATGATCATTGGCTGTGCCTGCTGGCTAATTTACCAACTTCTTGAATCCTTGTTTATTCGATGGAAACAAGACTTTTTCTCTGCCGTGTTCGATTGGGTCCTGGCTTTGCTACCAAGTGACCCATGAAGCTCATTTCTCTTTTCGGACTAAGTTGTTCAAACAGCCTAGATATGCGCATAGTTTCAGAAACGTCATCTTATTCGTGGTGAAACGAGATCCGCGTTTTGAAAATGTTTCCATTTGACATCCAGAAGTCACATGTCGTGATCCATCAATGAGCACACCCTTCAAACAGAACTCGCAATCTCGCCAACCACCGTTTGATCCACTAATGCGGCACAACACTTTCTACTTTCAGTCGCGAAATTAGCCCCCAGAAAACGCTTGGACCGGACTCTAACGCCGTTGGAGGCCCACAGTCCCACATTTAATATGAAACAGGCAGTCTCCACCTCGAAGCTCTTACCCAATTGTCAAACTTCATTCCATTTGCTAGAGGCCAGATAAGGTTAATCGGCTTTGGTCATGGCCAGTTGATGTGCTTCTGCTGGTGCAAGTTACTGCACAGGCTCTCCCCGAACGCAGTTGATATCTTCAAGTCAATAAGCTTAAACTTGTGATCTCATGGACCTATACCTTCCAGGTGGTGTTTCACTCCTGTATCACAGTTAGTGTGACCACTTACAGTCCGGCCACATCACTTCATTATTTGACCCCTGAGAAACTGCTTAGTAGAATGAAAGCTATGTCTAACAATGTTAGTATTCAACACTAGTTTTAGATATATAGAATGGAAGTCCTCTAGGCCTCTTCTTGATCCAACAAATCTGCGTTCATCTTAATTTCTTGGGACTTTGATGAATCGTCCAAAGGCCACGGGGATATGTTGTTACACATCGTAGTAGAGTTACAATTCTTGGACCTGGGTGCATGTCCTTATCAGTAATAGTCATGGACACTTTACTCAAATTCCAAATGTGTGACTGATCTATCTCCAAAGGATGACTGAATTTGAATATATACTGATATCTTGTAGGTTTTTCTATTTTCCTATCTCAATATAACGGTAGTCATTCTGACTGTTTCGGTGAAATTGAAGCTTCATGAGTCGTACAGTGTCTGCGTAACCCGTCGTGTGAATCACGGCACACAGCAAGGGACCGTCTAGTTAGGGGTATAACTAGCTCCCATTCCCGAATATGGCAGGGTTATGCAAAAAGTCGTTTAAGCTTGTTGGCAGCCTTGAACCAAGGGTAAGTTTAACCCATCAAGATATCAAGGCCCAGGGGGCTAACTTGATGAACTCGCTCCGAAGTGGTTCATTTATTCTATTTGCGAAACAACATGCGCTGCCTACGGAAGTTTTTCAGTTGGCCAAAATGCCAGAAGTCTAAGGATGAGGAGGGGCAACTGTTGGAAACGTTTGACATAGTAACTCTGATGCAGTCATTGGAGAGGTCTCGAGTCAGTGGGGTCCAGGATACTCGGTCGAAATCTGGTCTTCAAGAGCACTACGTTAGATTTGGAATTGGAGGTGCTGGCAATATGCGCAAGTCCTGCTTCCCTTTTCTAAGTGCTTATCGGCTCTTAAGTGTGTTGGATTTACCTCTTACTGACTTACCATGGATGAACAGAGTACTTTCCCATAATGGACGAGAAATAAGAATAAGCTCTGGTTGACCGCGTGGAGATATTGTTGAAGATAGAGAAAACCTGCAACGTTGAAGCTAATTATATAGCTTTATGAAGATAAATGAACAGATCTCAAAGAGAGAGAGAGAGATAGCAAAGAGAGAACAGGCAAACCGTCACCGAGAGGCAAACGAGAGGCAAACGAGACCCCAAAACACAATCAGTGCCCAAACAACTATTGGAACGTTGGATTGCTCCTTCAGCGTAGTCGACAATATAGTTTGTTGTATTAAGCTAGTGTACTATATACATTTAGTCGCCATTTAGCATGATGATCCGGGTTATGCTTATACCCAGTCCGCACCATTGACATGAATATCTGAATAGACACATGCCTGTCACTTCTACTCCCTTGGACCTAGCGCAAAACTGAACTCCTTCAAAACAGGTGAAAGCTTCCACCTTGCAAAGAGCTGCCCATTATCTACCAAGATCCGCCGTAGCACCTCCCCTCTCTCCTCCTCTGAAGCAGGCCACACACCCTCCCATATCCTCACGTATGGCTCCATGACCCCCAAGACTTCCCTCAGCCACCTATCTGCCCTCCCCTCCTCAATCCTCCCTGTCCCCAGCATCCCTCTCTCTAGTTCATCTAGAAAAACACCACTCCCCCGCCCCCCCTCAACCGCAGCCCGCATCACCCCAAGAAACATATGCGACCGCACTTTAAAGTCCAACTCACCCACCTCCGCCTTAACCCCCACAGTCTCCTCTACTGCAACAGCAGCCAAAAACTCTACCTCCTCCTCACTCCCAACTTCTGCCTCCCACCCCCTAC